>PVJH01012052.1:0-66063 GCA_004026705.1 Nesogale talazaci
GGGTCAGACATATTTGGGCATCTGAAACAGTAGTGTAAGGCTGCTAGCTGGTAGAAGCCTGGAATTCCTTTTTGAAAGGACCGAGTCCCAGGGCGGGGTGGGAGTGTGAGTCTGGCAATACATGGTCAAAAAAAAGTCCATGTGAACAAAGAACTTGGTGTCCCCAGGTCTCTCTGCGACCCCGGCCAGGAGAGTAAAGCGTTTCGGTGTGTTTGTTAAAACCAGATGTGGGTGGTGACAACGACGTGGAGACAAGGTGCTAGGTGGTCAGCCTGGGAGTCCTTTCAGGACAAACAAAACAGACCTGGAGGGTAACGGTTTTCAGCTCCAAGCCAGGGGTCTTCTCCGCCTGGATTCCCTGGAGTGAGGTGGTTTTATGTTGTGACTCCTTAAGCAGCATCTCTTTGTCTTGAGAAGGGGGGGGGATCCTTTTTTCTGGGAGCATGCCCCGCTCCTCATCTAGAAGCTATCGTCGAGAGGAGAATTCTCTGTGAATTTCTTTTCCCGGAGTTGGTCTGAGTAAGTGTGAGAGAAAGAAAGGCAGCAGGCGAGAGCTGCAGTTTGATTATGGCCCTTCCCTCCCAGGGATCACATTCCCAACTGTTTTCACAGTGTTTTTTATGTCAATCAACATATGGAGAGGGATTTTTCTCAACCGTTTGCTAAACCATGGAGGGAAAGCAGTTGAGAAAGAAATCCATAATCTTGAGCTTTGGAGATAAATTCCATTTTGAAAGCAACATCTCCAACTCACTCCGTCCTCTGTACTCAAGCACCGCTCCTATCATTCTTCCCCCTCCTGGTGGGCTGCCCACTCCCCACCTTCATGAAAACCCATTTTTCCAAACAGTGCTTAAGATAGTCTCCTACATGGCGTGAATGGGTAAAGAGGATTGGATGCCATAGTCTATGTCACACGTTAAGCAACTTCTCGTGTTACTTCCCCCCTACGGACTATTAGCACAAATTTTTCCACCCAAGTAATTTTCACTGATCATATATCAAAATCATGTCATGAAAAAGAGTAGACTGGCAAACTTCTGAACCAAAAAGACACCTCTTAGAACCGTAGGAATTTCTCAAGGAATAGACGATTGATTTACTGGTAAAGTACTCAGTTGCTCATTTCCATCCTTCAGAGTCAATGGAATATGCAACTCAAATCGTTGAAACCCAGAGAGCTCAAACGGAACTGAAACCATACCCACAGAGTCAAAGCCCACTCCCAGTGGTCTTATAGGAAAAGGATAGAACTGCTTGTGAAGAGTAGCATGTCCTATCTTTCTCCTAGGAGCTGCCGGCTTGAACCACCAAAGTACTTAACCACTGTGCCAGCAGAGCACTTAGACCAAAGCTGGCTTTAAATAAATACACACACACACACATCTTGTGTTGGAATTAAAGGGAGAGCCAGGTTCAAGTGTTGAAATGAGAGCAATGAAAGCATTTTCCCACTGTTGATTGTAATGACTCTTTTGGTCGGTATAAGAGACATCTCCTCTGGAGTCGAGATATCTGGGGCAGATGGGGTAAGTTGGATCAGCATCGGACCAGAGAGAAGGCCAGCTGACATTTGGGTTTCTTTCATGCCTGGGAATTGTCTATTCTGAATGCAGAATGCACCTAGTAGGCCTTGTCTTGGAAACACACCAGTGGTCTGTATGCTAATGATTTTATTTCTGGGGTTTCAAACCTTTTCCATTGGTCTGAATCTCTATCATTATACCAAGACCACTCTGTTTGGATCACTGTGGCTGTATAGTAGGTGCTAAAGTCGGGTAAAGCAAGCCCTCCTTTTTGAAGAGTTCTCTGCTAATTCTGTGTTTTTTCCCTCTCTATATGAAGTTGGTAATCTGTTTTTTCCAATGCTCTGAAGAAAGATGACTGTATTTGGGTAGGATTAGGATTGAAGTTATATAGTGGTTGGGTAGAACTTACAGACGGGTCACGGGGAGGAAACGGGCCAGTTAGGGTGCAGTATGGCACTGATGAAACGTAGAGCTTTCCTCTGGTTCTTTAATGCTCCCCACCCACTCACTATCATGATCCAAATTCTACCTTATAAATCTGGCTAGACCAGAGCATGTATATGGGCACAGATAAAAGCTGGAAGCACAAGGAATGCAGGACAGATAAACGCCTCAGGGCCAATATTGAGATGAGCCATACCAGGATGGTGGGGGGAGAAAAGGGAAACAGATCACAATGACCTATCTATAACCCCCTCCCAGGGGGATGAGCAACAGACAAGAGGGTAAAGGAAGACATCAGACAATGCAAGGCATGAAAAAATAATAATTTATAAATTACCAACGGCTCAGGAAGGAGGGAGGGGGAAAAAAAGGAAGAGCTGATACCAAGGGCTCTAATAGAAAATGCTTGGAAAATGATGGTGGCCACATATGTACAAATGTGCCTGACACAATCAATGTATAGCTTGTGATAAGAGTTGTATGAGCCCCCAGTAAAATGATTTTAAAAAGAAATTAAATGTATAGAAAAGAAAAATGGCAGTGTATGCCCAAGGATGTCTGATACAATTGATATATGCACTGTAATAAGAGTCATAAGAGCCCCCTGTGAAATGATCTTTTAATAACAACAACAAAAACCCCACCAGTTTTTGCCCTAGGTCATTTTCATGAGTTGAGTGGCATGGTTACTAGTCATCCAGACTTGAGCAAGACAAAATAATGACATAGAGATGGGCACGAAAAGGGATTAGTTTGTTCTCCATTTGCCTGGAGTCTGTCATGTGTCTCAGAAATGTAGTGGGAGTGGGGGGCGGAAGAGAGAAATTGCTGATGGAGTGGAACACAGCATGGAAATAACATGGTAGGACTATGGAGGAGGTTAGGAAGATGCTGCCAGAAAAATGTTCAGGCTAAAAAAAAAAAAAATTAAGGATTCCTGGGTAAATTCTCCCAGAAGCCCAGAATAGAACCATTAGCTTCTTACTGAAAGTCCTCCATCTGTCAAGCTAATCCAAGCTTATTACTGGAGTGATGCCTATAGGCTCGAAGGAGCTGGGTGATTTAAAAAGATGCTTTTAACTCTTGCTTAACTCATGAGCATTGCCCCAAGAGCAAAACACAGGAAATAAACTCCAGGCCATCAAGTTGATGTTGAATCATAGCGTTCTGATCGCAGGGCAAAGCAGAACTGGCCCTGTGGGTTTCTGAGACTGCAGCTCTTCCACGAAGAGGAAGCCCTGTTGTTCTCCTGCTGGAAGACCTCAATTCTTCTACAGGTTCTTCTACTTAAGCAACAGTGGCCTATCAGAAGGTCAGAACTCTTTGACCCAAATGAAGAATAGCATTTAAATGCTTTTTCACCTCTATAATGGTTAAGCCACCTAAATGAGATGCAGTCTTGGCTCCTTCTTCCCCGCAGGCTATCTCCTTCTCCTCAGAGATGCCTTGAGTTGAGTCCTCTAAACATTAGACTCACTTGCTGATATCTTCCAATTCTTGCCAAACATCCCTACCTCTCTGTTCCTTCCTCTGACTTGATGACCCTTTAGCTCCTAATTCTTTTTAGAATTCTGAGTTCAGAATTCTAGTCAAATAGTCCAGTCAATACTGGTCTACCCCAATGTTTTCCAAATCTTGTTATTAATGGTCAGAGACCAGGTGGACACAAGTATCAGGAGGCAGAATAAGAGGGGCTTATGCAATGGTTCTGAAGACCCAGTTGAGCAGAAGACCCATGACAAGGTGCTGACAACAGAGAGGTCTTAGTAAATGAGGCTGCTTCAGGGCCTCCAGCCAAAAACATGGAATGAATTCCAGCTCGTCAAGCCTGGGCCTTGTAGAGAGGGTGAGGTAATCAGAAGCACCTGGCCGAGGTTCCTCTTGGTATTGAGAACAGACTGCTCCATGGATTTTGCCTCCCACCTCTGTTTACTCTGGCTTTCCATCTTCCTGGCTGATTCTCCTGATCCCTGTAAGTATCCTTAGTTCCCTCCCCTAATCTCCTAGCTCCACTGAAACCCTAGCTCCTCTTTCCAAACCAACTCTGGACTCTGATGATTCACTACTGTCCAGGTACAGGTGCTCGGCTCAGAGATGTGGCCCCTGAAACCAGCAGAAAGGTTGGGCACAAGACTTGAGTTCTAGATGGGGAGACCGCTTCATTTCCTGCTGCAGAAGGGAACAGTTATCATCAATGAAGTGGAAGGTGTTGGGCTGCTTTCAGGGTGAGAAGCCCCTCTGCTTTACCCTCCCCCCTCCAATCACAATTGTTTGGGGGGTTCTATGGAAGAGAGGGAGGCTAGGGAGGGATAGCTCTGGGCTAGCAGGAAGAGGAATTCACCGTTTGGAACCTATCAGCTTAAGACCCTGGAGCTGAGAGAAGTTGGGTAGGGAGTGAGGTAAATAGGACCAGAGGAAACTAGGGTAGATAGGACCACTCTTAAGTGGCCCTGCGTGTTTCTCAGCTCGTACCAGAAGAGGCATCTAGGCTGTCGTATGCAGTTATGCAGAGAGAGAGATTACTTCCTGTGACCACCATGTGGAAGAAAAAGAAAATCACCTCTACAGAAGCAGAGTTTTACTGCAGGGAGCTGTGGGGTTTGGAGACATTCCGAAGTGACTGCTGTTTGCTATCAGGGTGAGATCTGTACAAGGACCGCTAAGCAGCAATGACAGTATAGTTAAAGAAGGACGAAGGGAGGGAGCTTCAGAAAGTTCATGGAAAGATTTCATGATCTTTCCGTTCCTTCTTGCTATGAACTCATTGATGCCCCCTTGTACATAACAGATACTAAGTGAATTAAGCTTTCTTAGTAAGTACTCGTGTGTGTGTGTGAGAGAGAGAGAGAGACAGAGAGAGAGAGAGAGAGAGAGAGAGAGAGAGAGAGAGAGAGATACAGGATGGATCACTTGAAGATAAATTGCCCTTTAATCATTTCCTGAGGTTTCTGGCATTGTTTTGTGAAAATGCGGATGACAGCCCTTGACTGTAAGGAAGCCATCTCACTTGGAGAGGAACATATTAAGTAGGGACATATAATCGGTTCCTTTTATACAATCCTTACTGGTCTCAAGATATATTGCTGGGAGGTTAGACCGAAATCACTGTCCTGGGAGCCACAGGGTCCGCAGACATCAAGGATAGTCATTCATCCATCAAGGAGATCAGGAGGGTCAGTCCAAGGCAGACTACGTGTCAAGTACAAAACACGGGTGAGCTTGGGAATCACAGCTGTTTAGGGAAAGGAGAAACAGTGAAAACCTGAAGTTAGAAGGTGATATACCGTGAGCGTATGGTAAGGCAGTGCATGAAGCAAGCGTATGAAGCTTGCGAGAGCATTTGGCATGGTGCTTGGGACAATAGACCTTTATTTTAACAAGCTTCAGTAGCGCCACTAAATTATCAAATACACAAGGAGTAATAGAGGAGCTGGAACCCCATGGAGATAAGACAGCCGAAGGCAACACAGAACCAGCTTCACAGAGGTGAATCAAGGAAGCCAAAGGATCTCCGTAGAAGTTTCTGGATCTTCACTCTAGTTCACATCCATTTATGTCACTCAGCTGTAGTTCATGTGTCTGCTTTTTTCTTTGTTGCTTCCAACTCGCCTTTTTGTTTTTTTTTCTGTGCTTACAGGTTATTCTCATTCTGAGAGGAGCTAATTGGTTCAGCTTCTAACGATAGACTTTCCTGGGCAAGTCCCTTAGTAGGAAGGGACACCAAAGGAATAAACAAGCCCTTGGATGGATCACAAGTGAGGCTAGTAGTGACTAATGAAATCAGTGGTCACCCTGTACAGAGAGCTCAGTGAGCAATTTTAGCTGGATGAGAGGGACAGTTGGGCAAGGGATGAAAGTCTGTTGAACTTTGATTGAAATAGATTTCTCACAAGGCAAACACTCAGTGCCAGAATTTTGATTGAAATAGATTTCTCACAAGGCAAACACTCAGAGCCAGAATCCTCCTGCACTTGATGTTTACGTGGCCTGTGGTTGACATGGAAGTTTGCACCACTGATGAATGAAAAGACACGAGTCATCCATTTCCAAAAGATCCTGTAGAAAGGCACTTGAGTATTGATGGTGACAAGAAACTTCACTTAAACCAGAGGTGTCATCTGGCTTCGGCAAACGAATGTGATCGTTTTTTATAGATGTTCTGATTGAGCTGGCTCCAGTTTGGGTGGCCTGAGATGTCACAGAATAAACTTTGCCTTGTCCCGTGTCATCCTCACAATCATTGATATGTTTGGGCCCATCGTGGAGGTGACTCTGTCGATTCAACTCATGGATAATCTCTTTCATTTCTGCTAACCCTCTACAAACCACAATGTATGTCCTTGTCTAGAAATTAAGCTTTCCTTGTGACGTGTCTAAAGTCAGTGAGCAGAAGTCTTGCCAACCCCTACGACTAAGGAACGTTCTGGATGTATGTCTTCTAAGATGGAGAATTCGACAAATAGCAATTTACCCAAGGCTCCTTATGGACAACTGAACACATGGGTTTGGTTTCTTGATGTGGAAATTTAAGGTGATTGTACTTATAGATGGAGGTCTTCTGTCACTTGAGTGATTCATGTGTAGGTAGGAGAAAGACTGTTTATGTTTTTAATTACTTTCATTGTGTGGTTGTTGAGGACATCCACAGGAGAATATAGCTTATCAATACCAGAATTTCTACAGGCACACTTCAGTGACATTAATTGCATTCTTCAAGTTGCCAAACCATTCTCAAGAGAACCAAACTGAATTCACAGACTCCTGGAATGTTTAAACTAGATAGGAGCTCAGTTTGCCCAAAGGGAACAAAGAATCTTCCATCTTGTTGCCAGCTCCAACCAATTGTTCATGACCATCTCTGATTTTTTGTTATGGATTCTGAGACAGAATGTAAGTTCCCTGGTAATCTCTTGTGGAAGAAAAAAGTCAAGGTTATTCAAGTACCATGCATCTCAAGTCACAGACACTGTCTGGTGAATTTGAACCTTTGAACCTTGAACCTCTGAGCAGTCACAGAGCTATTGTGAGATGAAAATAAAACCATGTATTCAGCAAGTTCTTAGGCAAACTGAATAAATAGTACGTTTGACACAACATATGTTATTATTTTTCTAAGCGTGTAGATGCCGTATAATGATAAAATGCTCATTAATTTGAATTCAAAGTAGCCTTTGACATTGTGTTTTCTCAATCAGTGGACCCCCAAAATTTGCAATCCTATTACATATGGGAGCAGTGGGAGCCAAAAAGTAGACTTTTAGGAAGAAATTCTTTAAGAAAAAAGAGCCTGTGATCTATTTTTCATGTTCCAGATGAGAAACTTAAGCCTAACCACACAAAGTAAAATGATGGATGTATTTGTAGGCTTATTTGATCAATGTCTGCCTGTCTTGATTCATAAAGGCAGGGAGCATTTATATTTTCCATTAGCACAGACCCAGTACATACAGCAGAAGTCTGAGAAAGAGTCCTTGAAGGAAAGAACAAAGCAAGGGCTGTGACGTGGTCACCCAGTTCATCAGTGGCAAGGGTGGGGTTCCAGAAAGTTCACTCACTGCCATTGACTCCAGTCTGACTCTGAGTGATCCTGCAGGACCACGCAGAACCACCAGTGGGTTCCCAAGACTGGATACTTTGCTCCTCTCTCCCAGGCTATCCCTGAAAGTACACCTCCCTTCTCCCAAGAGCCAGAGAGGATTCCCCATGATATCCATGCACAGGGCTGGTCAGTACAATGCAGCTCCATTTCCCCAGAGGCCAGGGGATCATCATCACCAGAAGAAACATCCCCAGGGCCCCTCTCTTGGGGATTCTGCATCAGTGGGCCTAACATGGGGTCCGGGGTCCCTGGGTGGTACAAAGACAAACAGATGAGCATCCTCTCCTGCTATGTGAAAGACAGGCCATCATGATCGACTTCCACAAAGCTAGCCATGGAAGACTCTATGGACCACACCCATGGGCTCACCATAGTACAAGGTCAACTGCACATCCCTGGTAAAGTGGAGTCCAGCTTTCCTCGTTGGTAGAAGCCTACCCTCAGATACAGCGCAGACCATCTCTGCCCCAAACCACTGCCAGGATAGGCATGGGCTGACTGAACCCTTCGGGAGCTTATTTGCTTATGCTTTTTTCATTGTGTGTGTTACTTTCTTAGTGGGATTTGGAGGCTTGTTAATGGGGTAAATTGACTCTTCCTCCTTATTTGCTTAGTTTCGAATCATTTCCTCTCTAAAAGCTGTGCCTGCATATTCTAAACAGCCAGTGGTGCAGCACAATCTTTCCCGAAGACCCAGGCTCCTGATCTGAAAACTCTTCTCTTCAGCTTCCCAGGCTCCTCTTGGACTTCCCAGGCCCCTCATACCACCCAAAGCCCTAAGGTCTATGTGGCCAGCTCGCTGATGAGATTTCCAATGCTTGCTTTGGAAAAGCCCTGGGAAGATGTCAAGAATAAAATCGCTCATGGTATTTCCACTTCCTGTTCCAGCCACCATTACTCAGGGAAATGTAGACGTGGGGGTGGGGAGGACAGGAGTCGAGGGGAATTTTTTTTCTTTTTAAATATTTTCATGCCTAGGATGTTCTGAAAAAAATCATTTGGTGTAGAAGAAATCCTTTCTTATTCTTCTTCATTTTCTTCTTCTTCTCTTCCTCTTCTTCCTCCTCCTCTTCTTCCGTGCAACTCTGCGTCATGGTAATTCTGTGTGCTTCAGAGCAGACCTCTGTGCCATTGGATTTGCAGTGGCTGGTTTTGGGTGGAAATGGATCATCAGGCCTCTCCTCCAACATGCCTCTGAGCAGACTTGAACCTCCCATCTACTGACTCTCAGCTGAGCACAGTTAACTATCTGTGCCATTCAGATGCTCCAGATTTTGACTAGCCAGGAGGTGTTTTTCTGGGAAGATGTTGTTTTTTTCTACTCTCCATTTGGTGTTAAGAGATGTGCAAGTTGGAGAGATTAGAGAAGCGTTTCCTTCATCTTTACCCCCATGTCTCCTGAGGCTTGGGACCCTCTTGGTCTCAGGCGTTGGTGCTGCCTTCAGGGGCTTTTTTAGAAGTTGGTTCGTGCCAAGAAATAAAAGGTTCTTGGGAAGATCATTCGGCTTTTGCACCAGGACAAGAGAATGATGTCTAGGGTCCTCCTGTATTCAAACATCAAGTTTTACACTGTCCTAATTGCTCGGAAGAACCCATCCCATTCATAGCACAGAAACATACATTCAACTGACCATGGCACCCATAGCAGACCCTTTCTCTGCCTGAGGACTTGGGCCAGTAACAATATCAGAGTCGTGGCTTCATTGGTAGGAACCTCTGTAGTATACAGAATGGTCTTCCTTTGTGTCCATGGGAGCAGAGCTTGTTGAATGGGGCTTCTAAGAAGAAATGAATGAGAATCTACATCTACAGAACCCCTGATGACTAGATCGCTCAGTCCCTGGGACACGGCTCCCCTCCCATGCACCCTGAGCTGTGGTGTGCTGGGGCAAGCTCATCTGGGACCCCCAAAACTGACAGACATTTTTAGAAAATAAACACCTCCATTGTTCAGAATTAAATTGTACAAAGATGCCACTAAATAAATTATATTAAAAGTCAAGTTAATAAATACTCAAAGCTCATCACTTCTTCCTAATTCTTTAGCTGTTTGACTACTATTGACCTCATTAAGGTTATTCAGGTTTGTGTGCTGGAAACATCAAAGAATGGTTGCTACTACATATGTCTTCCTAGTCTATGCTCAATGGTGTCACATGACCATGATGAGAGTATTGACATCATGAATTCGGCCAATGCTACAAATCTCACCTTCAACTCTACGTCCCCACACACACTTGAAGTCATTGTTAAAAACTTACCAATAAGGTACTGATCCTAAGTTATGGAGCTGTTAAAACCAGTATTTAAACAGAAAAACCATTGAATTAGTATCCGTTGTCTAAATGCATATGCATACACATAATACATGCTTATGACTGAATATTTATTCCTCTTGATGCATTTTTGTTTTACGTTACATGCCTAGACAATAAGCATTACGAATGCAGAGACCTTGTGCGGCTTTTTCAATGCTGCGACCTGAATATATAAGGAGGTATCTTGTACACCAAGAGACCAAACTCACCGCCATACTGTAACATTGTACACATTGTGACCCTAGGGGACAGAGTATAACTGCTCCCGTGGGTGCCTGAGGCCATAAATCATATGGCCACAGACACCTTTCTCACAGTGTGTCTGGTGGGTCTGAACTGCCGACACCATGGCCATCAGCCCAACACACCACCCACTCTGCCACCCGCGCGCCTTCCACCCACGACAGAGGCTTCATAAAGAATTGTTCGGTGAGGAGAGGAAGACGTAGTTGGTCCTTTCCTCATTTAGCAGCCCTGACGACACAATGGTTACGTGCTCAGCCATTCACTGAAAAGTTGGCAGCCTGAACTCCACCCCACCGCCAGTGGCGCGGTTGCGGAAAGGCCTGGTGATCTGCTCTCTCGCCCAGGCCACAGCTTGGGAATCCTTGAGGGGCAGTTCTACTTGGCCCCATGGAGTCACTGTGCATCAGACTAGAATTGACAGCAGCCGGTAGTTTCTTCTGGATAAGACAGCTAGCTAGAGTCCCTGGTCATGGATGAGGTTGGTGGGGTGAGGTAGAGAGAGAGAGAGAGAAGGTTGGGACTTATCTGGGTGACAAAGCACTAAATGGAGAGGGAGAGGGCCTAGAAATGTCTTGAGAATTGACCTGAGCCCTTGTAGGTTATGTATGGTTGAGAAGATAGACGCTTCCCTCCAACCCTTGCTAACTGACCCCCTTCAACAAGCTGTGTTCTGGTGGAAGCCTCCCAAGTACCTCACAGCAGCCAAGTGAACTGAATGAAGCATGCACCCTAGTTCCAGGCCTTTCCACTCTGCTCCAGTCTTCTTCAGAAGAGAGTTGGAGACTAGAGCAGAAGGCTTCCGTGACCGATGGCTGTTACTTGTCAGAGCGCCATGCTGCAGGTCAGATCCATGAGCACGTTGCCTGTCCTTCCTGCCATATAAGGAGTCTGGGACAACACCGCTGGCTCCGCTGCTGACTGAGAGGTTATTCCAAGGAACTCTAGACTGCAGTTTTAACTCTTCTGTGGCCTGTGGGATCCATGTCACCTATCAACATTTTCAGCCTTTTGAGTTTCGTGGGAGGCTGCTGTCCCACTTGTGGTGTGTGCTCCCTCCCGGCAGGGACTTTTATGACAAAAGGCACCCCACTCAACCAACCCAACCACTGGAGTTCATTCAGGACCGATGCATGCCACATACTTTTATCAACATTCCCTTACCTTAACAAAAATCCACCACCACCCCTGATTTCAACAGGCCTTTCTGTGACTGAAAACCCACTGGGGGAAAAAATTCAAGAAAATAACTCAAAGCGGAAGATAATTCTATCATGAAAGGGTTAAAAAAAAAAAAAGACTGGGTCCAAAAATGCTCTTGTGGTTTCCTTTCCGGATAACAGATACCCCTGAAGTGGCAGTTTATTTGTGTCTTTTCCCGGACGCAAAGGGGCAATCTTCTGGAATTAGGCAGTCAAGGATTAAATCCCTTGTTCAAATACTCCAAGTGGTTTCATTTTCAGCTGTATCGGCCTGAAAGTTTTTGCCTGGTGCTTCTCATGGCTGCTAACCCAGAGACGAGAGGTTCGAATCCTCTAAGGACACCTCGAAAGAGAGACCCGGAGATCTGTTGCAAAGAGCCAGCCCCTGGAAGCCCCCTGGAGACGAGGGCTGACTGACACACCTGGCATGGCCACCAGGACATGTCAACGCAGTGGCAACTCAGCAGGTCAAATGACCAAGCAAATGTCTGGGGGAAAGAGGACACCCCCTCTCTGAGACATGACTCGCCCAGGAGCACCTCCCAGCAACGATATTTCCTTTCATTCCCCAGACGGTCCTTTCTTCCCAGTGCTCACAACACACCGTGACCGCTCTGTGACTAAGAATCTGAGCTGAGTCCCCACGACTGACTTCTCAGGAGAAACTGAGTCAGAAGCAGGTGGGGGTGATTACTTCAGGGTCAACCCATCCACTCTTGTCATGGAGAGGTCTCACTCTTCCCCCAAACGCAGAGGGAGCGTCGTTTCTTCTTCTGAGGGAAATGAAACCACAGAAAATCACCCCATCAACTTCTTCAAACACTCATCGTTGGTCCAGCCCGGGTCTGCTTCCATCCAAAATGGCGGTAGAACACCACAGGGCCTTATTGTCTGAACTCTAAGCAGTGGAGACGCTGTTACTGGTGCTATGCACTTTTCCTTCTGAGTCTGGGGAACGCTTTGCTAGAAATCACTCAGCCTTTGGAACGTGCCCTGCTGTTTACTTTTCTGCCTATGGCTATATGAAATTCGGATCCGGTTAGAAGTCAGGAGAGGTCCCTGGAAGCATGCACAGAGCTCTGCGTCATCGCTGTGGCCTGTCTGTGGAAGCTGCGGAACCACAGGGCCAGACAGTCTGGTATGCAGCCAGCAGAGCAGGGAGGGAGCTCAGAGCAAGACTTGGCCCTGCAGCTGGCGAGTCTGGGAGGCAGAACAGGAACGGGGAGGTGAGGGGGCTTTGGCACGGCCAGGAAGGCGGCCATAGAGGGGACTTTGCAGTAATGCACAGGGCAGGATGGGAGGAGGGCTGGCCCAGTCATCTCCACACATAAGGATCACAACCATGGATCCTCAAGGACAGGACAAAGATTAGAAACCTACACATCCTTATGCCCCGAGTCATGCTCTTGGTTTTGTCTTTCCCCATCCAGTCTTAAAATTTTAAACATTTTTGCCCTCATTGACCCTTTTAATCCTGGCATCTTCTGTGTTTGGTCTAGTTGGTTGCAAAGCGACCATGTATTCTGTCTTGTCTCTTTGTCTTTATCTGTATTCAGTCCTTAACCTGGTGCCCATTCTCCACTTCGGTCCTGTCACTATGGTGGGGGGATCCAGAGAGAGGGGGACAAAACAGTGGGGCTTCAAAAGGTTTGAGGAAAAACGGGATTAAAAGATGATAGAGCTTTCCCTCAATCTTTTTGGAGGCCGCTCGTATAGCTTCTGTTGTCTACATCTGGGTTCTTTTGAGAATGACATGTTTCCTTTTTCTCTTCCTCCTGTTTTTTCTTCCTCCTCCTCGTTCTTCAGCTTTCCCGTGATTTGTGTTCCTTCTCCCAATGAGATACTGTTGTTATTGTTGTCAGATGGTGTCATTTGGCAAATTTCACTTTGTAGCCACCCCAGGTGACAGAATAGGACATCGTGATTCCTAGCCTGTGCTCTTTATGGGAGCCGAGCAGACTGCCCTATCTTCCTCCCAAAGAGTGGCTGGTGGCTTCAGACCACCACTGCTTGCTTAGCTGCTAAAGACTTAACCATCGTGCCCCCAGAGTTCAGACCTGGGAAGGTTCCCTTTTGTGTTGGGTAGCCATGTGCTTTAGTACTGATGGCCCTGGGCCTCTCTTGCCTAGACGTAGGTTGATGGTTACAAAAAGAAGCAATGAAATACTTTGCCACAATCTTCGGGACAGATATAGCATGGCAATAATAGAATAGAAGCATCCATCCAAGAGCTTTTGGAAGCACTGGAATTTACAGAGTAAGTAGAGCCGGATAGCCTAGAACTACTGACCCACCTGTATCTATCTGAATAAGCAGGAAATGAGGAAAGTAGGAGTCCGAGAGCTGTCTTTGTTTTTTAGATTCCTTTCCATATTTCTGATCTTAGACCTACTGTTAAAATAAAAACAGTAACTGCTCTTCCTGCTGGGAGTCGTTTCTAGCTTGCCAGCCCCTTTTTCTGGGAAGTTTGCATGGAGGTTTATGCTTTTAATGTCCTGGGTCACATATTCCATGGGGGCTCAGATTCCAGGTGGCAGTTGGCACAGAAAAAAATGACCTCGTTCGTGTCTTGTGTTCACAGCTGATAACCTGTGTGAATTTGAATAGTGTCCCGTGTCTCTGGTGCCCTAATTTAAATTGGACAGCAGCATTTGTCCTTCTCTCTGGTTAGGGAGCAACAAGGTCACTTAGATAATGCAATTTCCAATGGTAAAAATGTCATGAAGCACACAGACATGATTTTCTTTTAAAGTAGGAAGGCGTTTCAGGCCTTGATTCTGAGGGAGTCTTGTCACAAAAGAACTGTCTACATCCACAAGTTTCGGGAATTAAGGTCTCCAGGCTACACCATGCAGACCCCTCCTGCCTTCTGGAGCTGTCCCCAGCTCCAGACGTTCCTTCTTGCCTTTACATTAGGCTTCTGGGGCAAGTCTGTTTCTTTTCATCCTCCTCTTTGAAAATCAGCATTGGCATCCGCTTTGGCTGAAGATCATCTGAAACTCCAGCCCAGCCAAGCCAGCCAGTTGCAGTTCTTTTAAAGGGAAAAAATAATAATAATGATTAAGATTTAAAAAAAAAACAACAACCCAAAACAACCTGTAACTAAGGCACAGAGTAGATACAGAATTTCTGGACCTTGACGTTTTAGATCACCGAAGTTGTCTGTGTTGCCATTTAAATTTCTGATACTCCTGTATCAGATCACCTGTGTGAACATGCTTTGTAATCTCTGTCATTAGAACATCTTTTGCTGGCTGTATTAGAGTTTCCGAATGCTCTAGAAGATGTGTGGATGGGTACGCTTGATCCTTGCACTTGTGCACAGGACCAAGCTCCAGAGAACAATTGTAGAGGTGGTCATAGTGTCTAAATTACTATTTAAGAAAAATAAAACAGAATTTTAGAATAGGTTTAGATTTATAGGAGAGTTGCAAGAATAGTCTATATCCCACACCTAGCTTCCTTTACTTACTGACACTTTTACAGAGAGTTGTCACAACTAGTGGCTCTGTGGTGATCCGTTATTATTAACAGAAATCTTTATACAAGTTTCATGGGGCTTTATGTAATTCCCTTTATTCATTTTTTGAAGTTTTTGTGTCACCAAATGTTTTACCTGGGAAATAATGATTTTAATCTATGTATCAATAAATGAAATTAACACCCTTGATCTAGTTGTAACCTCTTCAAAGTATTAATAGCACTAATTTTGACCCTTCGATTTGGTTATCTAATCATAAAAGAGTCTGTCAAGGGACTGCTTGAATCAACTCTTGCATAGAACACATCAAAGTCAAGGAAGAAAGTAAGCTCTCAAAGCATGGAGTGGAAATGGTTACGAGGTTGGGCCCTCTGCTTGGGTCTTTCCTGTTCCACATGCAGCTATACTGTTTACATAAAAGTATCTCTCCAGAGGTTCCAAAAGGACAGATTTATGGGACCAGATGTGAGTTAACATTTCTACAGGTGTGATTCTGCAGCTGAAAGAACATGTTGTACCAGGGATGGAGTGTCTTATTATGTAATCAATATAAATTACCACGGAACTTTTACAGAGGCTGGTAAAGCAAACATTTGTCATTTGGATTGGTCTTCTGGTATACAAAGAGAACCTACTTCACTTGGTGCACACTGTGCAAAAATGTACCATTTAGTCTTTAGAAGAGACTCGGTACCAAAGGCCATGACAGTCATTAGGTAAGATTGCCCCAACTTGAATACAGAGGGATTGCTGGTGATTAAATGGAAATGATGTTTATGTGCTTTCCTTCATCGAAAAAGACAAGGAACAGTTCATAAATATTTATAAGGTCTCCAAGAAGCTAATGGGAAAGGGCCCAGAGGATGAAAATGATTAGAGGACTGGTGGTTAGGGGATGGAGAAAGGAAAAAAAAATGACACAACTCAAGAGAAAAGATGAAAAAGAGTGGAATTAGTTAACCTAATGAGAAAAATATCTTGTTTAGATGTACAAAGCAAGGCTATAAAGAGAGATTAGTTTGGTAAATTCCAGAGCATCTTGATAAGGTAATGTAAATAAGGGAATGTAAAAATTCTAGGAGAAATGTTTCTGGCTAATTAACATTGTCTCAATAAAGCACAGGATCCAAATACTTTGGGTTTTTTTTTTTCCTTTGGAAAGCTGTTTATTTTTAGGCTCAATTATATAATTAAACAAAAATGAATTTTTAGTCTTTATTACACTTCTAATTTGCATAAACTCTTGCAATTTAGTTCAACTGCTCAGATATTTCATTCTAAATGTTGAATTTTCTGATTATGTCCATTTTCAAGAAAATCGTGTAAATATCAACCACAATTATAGTAATTTGTCCATTTCTACTTGTAAAATTTGTCATGTTTTTTACATGATTCAAGAGCATATTTTTCATAGTATTAAAGTCTTCTGATGGCATATTCCATTCAGTATTAAGCAATTGATCTTAAATTTTATTTTGTCTGCTTTCAATTTTACTACATCTTTCTTTCATTCACTATTTATTACATAATATTCAAGCCTTTTGTTTTTAAATACTTATAATTTTTAAGCAGATACTACATAAAGAGCAAATAAGGAGATTGCTAAATCCAATTAAAGTGGTTTCTATCACTTAATGTGTGTAATAAATCCATTTATTTCGCAGGGTGTCCAAAAGTCTGAAAACATATGTAAGATTAATTTTAAATTTGTTAGTTACCTTTTCTTCTTTTTCTTGGTGGGCATCACTGCCCTGGTGGGAGTAGAAGGCCCAGCCTTGCTCCTAGAGAGCTGCTGCTGGATATGAACCGCCAACCCTTTGGGCCGCAGTCCCGCACACAACCACTACACCACCGGGGTTCAGTCCTGTTAGTTACTTTTTCAAACAGTTTACTGAGTATGCTGTTCTGCAAGGTCCAGGTGACATTTAAAATGACTTACACCAAAACCAAACTCACTGTCATCAAGTCAGTTCCCGCTCAAAATGACTCTATGCCATAGGGTAGAATTGCCTTGTGAGATTCTGAGACTGTAACTCTTCATAGGGGTAGAAGCCACCATCTTTCTTCCCCTGAGAAATTGGTAGTTTCAAATTGCTGTACCTGGGGTTAGCTGCCTAATATGTAGCCACTGCAGCACCAGGACTCCATTACGGTAATGTGATTTCTCAAATTGAAAGCTGTATGTAGCTTTCATATAGTAATTGAAACTATATGTAATAAACATAATATGCTATTATATTTATTCCCCTTTTAAATTTGCAATTTTGCACATAATTTCTTTAAAAAGTTTATAGCCATCTATTACAAAGCTTACACTTCATATTTTTCCTCTAAACTCTTCCTTTTCATCCTGCAAATTAATTGCTATGTAGTCATATATTTCTGACTTGTTTTTATACTCTGAAAAATGAGTTTTGTATTGTCTCTTTTAGAAAGCGCCAATAGTTACAATTGTCTCTAATAAATAATATTGATCTATTTAGTCAAGGTAGCTCCTAGCATTCTACCTCTTCTTTCTGGGCTTTATTTCCTTATTTGTTGAATGTATCCAGAGTATTTCCCACTGAGCATGCCACTGGATATCACCTTATTTTAGACTTTGTTTTTAAATAGGTTTCTGTCTTTTCTTTAGCTCTCTAACCCTTAGAGGTTAGATTAGCTGGGTATAGAAAAACTGCTCCATGCATTCAAGATATCACCCCATTGACTCTTAGCCTTTATTAATATTTAATAAAATAAAAATCTATTTAATTTAATAAAAGCCTCTGTCAATCTGACTGCCCTCTCACTTTGCCAGTATGACTTGTCTTTCATCCCTGGTGTTTTTGTAATCGAAGTAAAATCAATGCTAAAGGAAACACCAATTTTCAATGTGCGACAGATGAGTATTGAAATATATGTTGTCGTTAGCGGGTACCACAGAGTCCATTCTGACTCATAGCCTCACAGGATAGAGAAGAAACACCCCATTGTGCTTCTTAGGCTGTAATCAGAGGAGACTCTGAAACTTGCTCTCAAGCCTGAACTGCTAAAGTGACGGGAAGAAACGGTGAAGTAAGAGAGCTGTGCATGGCGTTGACAAAGGATACTGGAAATACTGTGAACTGCCTAGAGAATGACAAACTAGTCTTGGACGAAGTACAGTCAGAATCCTCTTTAGACGTTAGGAGGGAGAGATTTTGTCTTGTGGACATGTTCCCAGGAGGGACCAGTACCCAGAGAAGTACATCACGTTTGAGAAAGTAAAAGCAGGAGGACCCTCCACCCGATGGATTGACACAGTGGCTGCCATGATGGATTCAAGTACAGCAGTGATTGTGAGGACAGTACAGGATCAGGCAGCATTTCACTCTGTTATACATGGGGTGGCTATGAAGGGAAATCATTCAAAAGCGTCTACCAACAGTAATAGTAACCATTTTTACGGTAGCAAATGAGCAGGCCTTACTCCTTGATATGTCTTGTTCTACAAGAGCTACATCGTGAGTTTAAACCCCTGACCTGTTGGTTAGCAGCTGAGAACTTAACCATTGTGCCACCGGGCCTTCCATCGAAATAGATAGCAACTCCAATTTTTAAAAAATACAACATTTTCATCCCTTCATTTGTACTTCTTTCCCATCCATCTTCATCGCCCGTTCTCCCTTGGACATCATTAGACTTGCCTATTCCTGAAATTCATATAAATGGAGTCAAGAAGTCTGTACTTCATTCTGAACTGGGTTTTTTTGTTTTGTTTTGTTTTGTTTTGTTTTGTGGCATCACTGCCCTGGTGGGAGTAGGAAGCCCAGCCTTGTTCCTGGGGAGCTGCTGCTGGATTTGAACCACCATCACTGTGGGCCACAGTCCCACACACAACCACTGTGCCACCGGGGCTCAGCTTGGTTTGTTTTGGATAACATAATGTTTCTATGATTCATCTATGGTAAGGCTAGAATCTATAAGACACTATATTCTTCTTACTCACCCCCCCACTTTAAAATGAAAAAAAACCAAAACAATAAAAGTCATGAGAGACATTCTAATTTAATACTGGGGACACAACTATACAGTAAAAATGCTATCACTCTTGCACTTGGGCTCTGAACCAGTATTGCGAAGGGAGCATGGTAGTTCTTCCCACAAGGCCTCAGAATTATTCTCAGTAGAGTATTCTAAGGGGCTGGAGTGGATAGGTTAGAGTTGGCATCAGAGAACAGGGAGCAGGACACAAATAGCATGAACTTCAACATCAGCTGAACTCGGAGCCTGTGAATGCTGAGACCCAGGTGAAATATTGAAACGCATTGAGCTTCCATTTCCTCGCCTGTGAAAATGGTACCAGGAGAAATAATAATATTTTTAAACATCTCTAAAACTCATGGAATTTTTTTTTGACCAAGCTGATTGACATAACCCTCTAGGGCTGCTGCAACAGAAATACCACAAGTTGATGGCTTCCCACCAAGAGGAATTTATCCACCACAGTGTCAGAGGGGAGGAGTCCAGATTCAGAGACCCAGATTTAGGGGAAGGCTTACTCTATCTCCTGCGTCTGCCTTCTTTCTTGGTGGTAGTAGGTCCTTGGTCTCTGTTTGCTTCTCTCTTCTTGCATCCCTTGTAAGATAAAAAGTGTTGTAAACCACACCTCAGGGAAGTTCCCTTACACCATATCCAGACTGTGAGAGGATTAAGGGATTTATAGCCCACCTTTAATCCTTTTACATCAAAACTCATCATCGGAGGGTAATTACAAAAATGCCTCTGTGCATCATTGCATAACTGCCACACCGGGGAATTGTGGCACATACCCCGCTAAGCTGACACATACTTGGGGGTAACAAAACCCAACTCACGGCAGTACTCTGTGAGGGTAAATACAAAGTGTTGCTACAGTTTCAGGTCACACGGGGACAGGCTCCCCCAGGTAAATGTTAAAACATGTCTCTGCCATCAGTGGATGGCTGCAAACAAGTCGTCTCAGTGATACAGTCATCACAGGCATAGTAAGAGACCTTCCTTTAGAAACAGCAACGGCAAAAAGTCCAGCCATAGAACTGGACCTAGGGGATCTGCCGGGCCAGTTAAATTCAGGGCAAGGAGGTCTACTCAAAAAGGTTATTATGGCAAGTGTTTGGAGAGCAGTCTTGATCGATTTTCTCAAGGGACATAGGCTCAATTAGTCTATGAATAAGACTTTATATTCTTCTTACTCCTCCCCCCAGCCTTAAAATGAAACGGTGTTGGCAAGGCTGGGCAAGCTGTACTGAGGAATTGCTTCCCTTTACAAGGCACTTGCCAAGTCTTTGAGAGGAGCAAAAGGCTATCCCATGAGAAGTTGTTTGGGGAACTTTACCCCCTGTCCTCTGCAGCTTTCATCTTGCCCCGTCAGTTTTCTTTTTTACTCCCTGAACTCAAGGAAGATTGAAAAGGAGTAGGATTCCCACCCCGTTGATGCCCAACCTGTGGTTTTGACATGGTGTAAATGGAGCACAGAATTCTTCCGGAGGGGTGGGGGAGGGAGTTTAAGAGTTGGAAACACCACCTTCACAAGTGTATAGACGCAGATGATGGAGGATGTGTCAACGAACCATAGTTTCACACTTTGGGTCTTTTTGTTCCTGAAATGTTCCTGGGATTATGGAGCCTGCTCCCACCCCCTACCCCAACCTTTTTTTTTTTTTTTAACTTACTCTTGTATAAGTGTCTTTCTGCTGGTTTTCTGTCTTCCATCAAAATATAACTTTTTAATCTAGAAGAAAATGTACATTCAACAAGACACAGTCCTCTCTCTTTTGATTGTCAGTTTGAGTCATGTCTCCCTCTCTTTTTAATCTCCCACCATGAAAAGAGAGGTTTAGGGTAGTCACGTTGAAAAACAAAGAAAATAAGATTAAAATTCCCTCAATTCAACTTGGAGGCCCCAGAAGAGTAGTGCCTCAAAAACTTACAATTTCAAAAGTCTGTGAGGCAACATTGCTTTGTATTGCAGAGGTGATGAGAACATACTTTCATTGCTAGAAAGAATTAAGCTGTACCGACAGAAATGGTGCATGGGAGCCAAATTCCACAAGAACACCCTTGAGTTTAAGGTTCTCTTTCCATCTTTTGACGATAGTTAGAAAAAGGAAGACTATAAACTTTTAAAAGGAATCTTGGATGGCTTACAGAAATAGTAAGGTCACCCAAACACTTATTCGATATTGAATTTTCATGCAAGTATTTAAATTGATTCCTATTACTCTCAGAGCGATCATAAATGTAAAGCTCATAAATGCTTCCCAAACGTGAACATATTAGGACCACTTGCCAATTGCTGTCTAATCAACTCACTTGGCCTAATCCTGCATTTTCAGCAAACAGACCTAGATCCTACACATATGCAATAAATCAAATGGCTGGAGATAGCCAGGCCTCGAATAGTTAGTTGCCTATAAGCTGTCTTAATCCGTGCTCTCTACATTTTCTAAACCTGACGCCTTTGGGTTTCCAGAACACGCTTGGTGGGGGTTCTGTTCATCCCTCTCCACCCACTTGGTTGTCATGACACCATCATTTCTGTACAAGAAGATATGCTACTGAATCTCTGTTAGTAAGAGACATGCACACACTCCTTTGATCTCTCATCCAAATAGCCTAGGACGGAGAGTGTGCGCTCCAACCTGGCTGGGCGAGATGAGAGACACTGTCTGCAACCCTTGGGCCGGTCAATGGAGCTCACACCATTGTCTTCTTCAGTGGTGTCCCCACCCCCACCCCCGCCTCTCCGGTGGAGGCCAACGACCTTTCCCTTTCCTGCATTCTCCTCAAGTGCATGCTTGTTTTGGAAAGGGCAGTCAGTTCTAGCCTCCATGCCAGTGAGGTCTGCTTGCCTGTCATTCCGAATGAGCAGCCACCCAGGTTGCATACAGATTTTTCCAAGCAGCTGGCTATCAACATATGCTGTCAGCAAATTACCTTTCCTGGGCCTTGGAGATGGGTCAGCACAGGTGCCTTTCCTGGGCCTTGGAGATGGTTTGCCGTTCCATGCCCTACTGATAGAAACCAACCCGTAATCCAACCCTTCACAGCCTTAGTGCCTCAGCTACAGGGAATGGTTTTCTCTTCTGAGGTCCCCACGGCTTACATCTCTAAATTCTTTCTGTACTACTTTCTTTCCGGCAGGAGTCCCACCAGAAGACTTAACCCACTTCTCCACCATCCTTGTGTACCCTGCCCTCCATGGAGAGCACACTATCAAGCACTTCGTCAGAGTTCAGTCAGTGCCGAGTGACTTTAGTTCACAGAGTTGTCCAGAGAAATCCTCCCTGGCATTGTAGTGAAACTCAACGAGGGAGAGGGGCCATGGAGCGTAAGCAAAATTGTTTGCCTGGGTTTTTCAAAGGAACAATGCGTTCAAAAGAACTTTTCAGGGCACCCTGAGATTGTACACGCCCTCTACCTCCAGTCTGATTGAGAACCTTCAAGGAATTCTCTCAGTTCAGAATGTCACGTGTCACCAAGCATCCACCCACACCTCTTCGTTCTCATGGAAACCTCGCAAAATTCACCACTCGTGGGCTCCCTTCACAAGTGCACTTCAGTTGATGGTGGATACCTCGGGCATGATGGAAACACTCAAGATAGCTGATCTCCAATTACATTGAAGCAAAACTATTTACAAGGGGGCTAGTAAAAAGATCTGCTTCTCGGATGAGCTATTTTTAATGTTTCCTAAACAAATTGCTGTAGAAGGGCCAAGTTTCTCCCTCCGCATGTCACTGCAGCAACCCATTTGGACAGGCCCCTACCCCAGAGTGGGTCCTCTCAGCCCACCGACTTCAGATGAGTGTGTTTTTATTTGAAAGGGTCAAAACATTTAGAGTCTGCCATCCAAACTATGTACTTTATTATCCCCCCCCCTTTCCTGGCGTCAAAACCCCTAAAGTATAAATCCTTTTTAAATGAACAGAGCCATGCCAAAGGAACGAAGCATTTTTGGTCTCCATCCAAAACCGAGAGATAGCTCCGAAACAGGAAGTGGATGATTTAAATATGCACTCGGCAACTTGGCAAGATATTTATGCTTAAGGGACTTAAGGTTAAAAGGTTTTTATCTGGCCTGGGAACAGTCCACCTTCCCCTAGGGTCCAGAGCTTTGAGGGGGGTGGGAGGGAGACAGCAACTTGTAAGCACTTATCAAATCTTTGCAATTAGCCATTTTTTCTTTTCTTTTCCGCAGCCAGACTGTAACTGAGAATGTCACAGGGCAAAGTTGCTGGTATGTGGCCCGCTACCATGACTCCCTGTCTGCTTATCTGGTTATCTCATTAGCAATCGAGCTTGGCGTGGCGTTGAAAAGTTGTTGTTGTTGTTTTCTATCAGGAAGGAACAAGAATGCAGGTCCCTGGGTAGTTAGTGCCTGTAACAAATTCTCCCAGTGCTGGAATTGCACAGAATGACTACATAAGCAGAACGCAAAATCAGGGTTCAGTTGATTATATATGTGCTGTTCTCTGGGGCAAAACCTTCAAAGACGTTCCCTTACCCCCAGTTAAGTTGGGCACCTCACTTCTCACAATAGCATCCTATCGACACCCCTATTATTGCTCTCTCCTTCCTCTTCCCTTTCCTTTTGTTCGTTATTTTTATCTTCTTTTCCTGTGCTTTTTTCCATTCTTTCTGGTGGAGCCTTTAACCATTTGTTAACCTTTGGGTTGTTTTCCTTTATGCATCAGGAAGCCATTGGAAAATTGTGATCCAGTGAGTGATATGTGTGGACTTGGGGGCTAGTGTGTTGAGAGCAGACTGAGAATTGGAGGAGCCCCTGCAAATGAAAGAGAATGATGATTTGAAATAGAGGATACTGGAGGAGAGAGTGGGACGCCATCATCTTTTATATATATATATATATATATATATATATATATATATATATACACATATACACACATATGACAGAGTGTGCTAGTCTGGGTAGACTTGAGAAACAAATTCATGGACATTCATATGTCTATAAGAAAGTTTTATATACAAGAGCAACTGAATATTGAGAAAAGATCCAGCCCAGTCCAGATCAAGTCCATTAGTCTCCATATACCCCATATGCCCAATACCACTCCCTAAATTACTCTTCAGACTCATAAAGCACATGCAATAACTCCAAATGCAGGAAGTTCACAAGCCAGTGGGTGGGAAGTCTTGCAGATCCAGTGGCAGTGGAAGCATCTCAGCACTGGCAGAGGTCTCTATGTGGTTCCTCTAGTTCATGGCACTAGTATAGTTCCATGTGTCTTGTCAGTTGTAATGTCTCCCACAGAGTGAATCTGCACCCGGTCTCCAGCAGGCTATTTATCTCCTTAGCGCCTCCAAATGAGGTCATGGCTGTGACCTGACTGACAGGCCAAACACCCCCTTCCCCCCCCCCCCCCCCCCACCGTAAGTCTCAAGCTGACAACAGATTATGGAACTACCACACAGAACCTTCAACATTTGCTAATGAGCTGAATATGGAGAGGGAAAGAAGCAGTGCTGTGCATATAAAGATTGATGAGAACTGATTCTTAAATTCTTAAGAATTTCTGGGATGGTTGTTCAGTGTAGCACTAGAGGGTTTGTTGTATAAATACATATAATTAAATAGATTTTATTAAAATAAGGTAAAAACTCAAAATCCATCACTTCTTAGTTATTTTTCAATGATCAATACCCTAGAAGTTATGTATCTTTTGTACTGATATAGTGGAAATACTATATAATGATTTACTGCCCTGTATTTACAGAGGGGAGTTGGAATCTTGCTCTTCCCCGCGGTCTCAGATTTCAGAATCGACTTGTCAAATCTTTACCAGCACATTAGTGAGACAAGAGCTCAAAATTGAGGTCCGTTTTTTTTTTTTTTTTGGTGCGGGGGGGGGGGTCTGAAAAAAAACTGGCAGTATGGAATTTCCATGTCACGGGTTCAGGAAGAAGGTAAAAGGAGGCGCTGTGGGGTGGAAATGAGAAGTTTGGTTTGAAGATGTTTGCCATGACCACTGGTTATTCTGTTGGAATTGTGAAGTAGACAAGCGGATGCACAAGTCTGTCAGGAACAAGATCCTGAGGGAGAAAATACACATGGGAGTCCTCAGCATTGGGATCGAATTTAAAGCCAAAAGATAAGGTTGGCCTCAGATGGGACATTTGGTAGAAGGAAGAAGAATCTCCTTGAGTTCTCTGGCATTGAAGATGGGAAAGAAGAGTAAGAACTAGAAGAGCAGACCAAGAAAGATACCCCTGTAGGGTAGGAAGAGAACCTTTATAACCTGATGTGCTAGAAGTCAAGTGAAGAAAGTGCTTCTGAAACGACTGACTTGGTCGAGTGCTGCTGTTAGGCTGAGTCAGACAGGAGCGGACAACTGGTCATTAGACTTGACACGTTGGAAATATTGGTGGTCTTCACCAGAGTTGAAGGGAGGAGGAAGATAAAGCCTGAATGCTTATCGATTTAAAAGACATTGCGGTGTATGGTGGAGGTGAGGAGCGAGGCAGGAGATGGAGAAATCAGAGCTCTTTCAAGAATATTTGTTGCAAGAGCAGAGTTTGGATGAGAAGACTAACGCAGGGGGCATCTTGAGATTGCTGGAAAACATGGCGGGACAACAGAAGAGTCATGTGGGGTGTATGAAGGATTCTTAGTTCTATCTTTTTAAAAGATGAGCTCGGGTATGGCATTCTTCGTATGCTCATGTGAAGCGTCCATTTAGACAGAAATTGACGATGCCAAAGAAGGGTGGCAATTGCTAGTGAAGTACGCTTGGGTAAGGTGAGAAAGGTTGGAATCCAGAGCAAATGGATAGTAGTGTGGGCTGTGGAAAAGTCAGACACCGATGCAGGAGGAAATGCAGACTATCTGGAGTCAGATAGCGCTCGAGTGAATGATACGAAGGAGTCTGTGAACTCCTCACAGTGCCTCCATTTTCTCAGGGACATGGGAAAGAAGTTCACCATTTGAGAGTGAGCAAAGGAGCAGGAGGTTTGGAAGGCTTTCAGAGAGGAGAGGATGTTTGGACTCTCGATAGAGTAGAGTTGCCAGGTAGCCCTAAGGACCTACTTGACATTAGTGGTAATGAATTTTAACTAAAACCAGTCAGCGTAGCTGTATGTTTTTCTCCAGCTGGGTTCAGCTGCCTGCCTTCTGCAAGCAAAGTAGCATTTATGGTGATGAATCATGAAATGTCAGCAAGGAGGGCCAGATGGGTGGCTGAGGTATGTTGAAGGACAAGACCATAGGAGGAAAGGAACTCTAAGAGTTAAGAGGCAAGGGGATTAGAAGGATAAGGTATGTGGAGAATGAAAATACTGAAAAATATGGCAGGAACCGTATTGGAAAGAGTTTTTAAGCAGGAGCTAAAATCTCCTATGCAGGAATCAGAAAATGACTAAAACATGCAGAAATTAGCGGGTGGTACTTTTAGGGATAAAAAATGTCTACCACGAGCCACAAGATACTTCCTCCTACCTCCTAGAACCTGAATGCTGACAGAGCTATCAATTGTGAGGGGAAGTAAGGCTTCCACTGGAGCATACGTTGAGTCGGAGGCCAGAGGGCCTCTGCTGATGGCCGAGACTGAGTTCCAAAAGAGTTGGAAGTGAAGTGAGATGGGGGTCATGGCAGAAGATGCAGTTGGCAATGAGAGTTGGGGTAAGGCAAGGTGATCTGGAAGTCTCTGGAGTCTTGTAGAACATAGGCCATGAGACAGTGAGCCTTGGGTGTCCCTGGGGTCTACTGTTCTGGTGAGATGGATTGTTGGAGAGTAGGAGCCGGGGGGCCAGCTGGGAGAAGGGAGTGCTTCCTCCCAGGAAGACTCAGAATTTCTGGGCTCCATTTTAACCCCTCTTGAGAGCTCGGTGGAGACTTCAGGGAGAAGCTTCCCTGGAAGCACACCAAGCTGTAGGGGCCACTTTGCTCTTGTAAAACAACAACAACAACAACAACAAAATTCACTCTTTTCAGCACTTCCCTCACTATGTTTTCATAAGCTAGTTACGGGTCAGGCTTCTGCACAACCTGAACTTTATCTTGCATCCTGTGTCTGTATCCCTAGTCTTAGTAGTTCTCTATAATATGATCTGCTAGATGCATGTTTAGTGAATGATAAATGAAGGTTTCAGTAAATAGACTTTTTTTAAGCATAGAAAACCCCAAAAAAGCAAAATGGGAAGTTCTTATACCCACCCTGGCTCCCTGCAGTCTCGCCTGCAGTCTAAGTCTGGTCTCTTACCTTCTTTCTTTATGACTGGACTTTATCATCACCCTCTAACTGGATACACCCCACCCCAAAAGACGGCTCCAATTATATAACATCAACTCCCCTGAGCCCAGCCAACCCCACTTCTTGCTAAACTCTGAGAGGCCCTCTTGATGCAACCCACGCTTGGCCTCCTTCTCTGATGTGCCTGGGACTAATTGCACGTGAGCTAACTGATACTTGGGGAGACCTTAGCCAGAGCCAGGGAGTCCATTCTGAATCATGGTGTGACCGCATGCGTACCGGCGCAGAGCTGTGCTCCATCTGAGTTTTAGTGACTGACCATCAAAAGCTTCACCCCCTCCACCTGGAGCAGCCACTGTTCCCGTTGGCTGTGGTCCTGTACTATTCCTAGCTCCTGGTACTTCCTTTTCTGTAAGAGAACAGTCATTCTAATTGGCTTCATCTGGAGAACTCTTAGAGAGAATGTGATGGATGAACTAGGGAATTTAATGTGACTGATGTCAACTAGAAGTTTACTTAAGAGTTTTACATTCTCTGTTTATAATTGTCTGTCTAAGACGATCATTATTTTCAGTCAACCATAAATTTTGTCATGGTGTGGTGGGCTGTGAGTGAATTACAGAGAAAGACAAGATCAGAAGCTTTGAAATTGTTAGAATCCGAACCAACCTATATGATCACACAACACCATGGACTCAATTCAATGCTAGAAGTTAGAGTTCTGATCAAAGTCAGAGGGGGGAAGTTAAATGGAAGCCAAAATGATCCATGAAGATGTCACACAGGAGATAGGATCTTGAAGGAAATGGGATTTCAATCAGGTCTTGAAGATCAAGTCAGATTAGGAGAGAGAAGACAAGATACTTAACATGGAAGTATTTGCAGCCAAAGAAAACAGCACAGACATTATTGTGCGACTGTATGTAGGAGTTACCAACTTGATGGCACTGGGAGTGAAGAATGTTAAAGGAGAGATTGAATCAACAGTGGTGCGTGTGATAATGGGCATCTTGGAACTTCTAGGACTTGTGATTGGCTAATGTCTCAGGTGTGGCTCTCTAAGATCATGTTCTTACTGATGCCATGCTTTCAATGGATACCCAAGCAGAGTCCCTGAGTCCTTTCTCAGAGGTGCCTGCCTCCTCTAATGAGTCCTTTGTTTTGTGGATTGCCCATGGCCTTTGCCTAGCTTCCCAAGACTGCTCTGAAATCTAATATACTTCAACCCAGTTGGCCTTGTTGTCATCCTTCATAAAGGTGGCACCTGGATCACACCCTGATGGTCCTCTCAGGCTTCCTTGACTCCTGTACCATTTTCCTTCATAGGTATCTTCCTCTTGCATGTCGAATACTACCTTGGCACCGGTTTCTTGGAGAACCTAAACAAACAACACATGTGTGGTGTGCTCTGGGGTTTTGCATTAGGCTGCTAACTGCAAGATCAGCAGTACAAAACCATCAGCCATTCTTCATGAGAACGACAGGAGTTTCTACTCCCATAAAGAGTTGAAGTCTCAGAAAATTGTAGAGGTAGTTCTACCCTTTCCTATAGGGCCCCTATGAGTTAGCATGAACCTGATGGCAGTGAATTTGCTTTGGTTTTGTGGTGGCAGATCCCAAAGGAACGGGATAACGCAGGTTGCAAGGGACTTGAAATGCTCTTTGATGACTGGTAAAGTGGTTAGTGACCTTCTGACAGAGGTGAGCGAGGTGGTTTTGATAGCAGCATCAATTCATTGATAATGAATACTCATTGAACAAAGTATATATTCAAGAAGGTCAATGCACAGGCAATTTGTTAGTCTTTGTCCTTGCTTCTGATTGCTCCATTCACCTCCCCTATCTAATCTCATTTTTTTTTTATCTTTCCCAGGTGGCTCTCCCATTCCTAGTGCAGGAAACCCCATCATAGGCTCCAGTCCCAAAGGGACCAACATGAGCCCAAACTAGTGATAGAGTCCCAAGTGACCTTGCACTCTTGTAGTATTTGAGTACCTTCTGGTTCCTGGTTGTCTCTAGTGTCTCATGTCTCCAGATCATGATGGTTCATCCAGGTTTCAACAACTCTCTCTTGACCATCCTGTTTGCCGCTTCTCAGGAGCCCCGGGCTTCAACCTGGCCCTCTGGAGAGTTTCCTGTCTGGTTTTCTCTCTTTCAATCCTGCCACTTTGTTTCCCCTTTGCAGCCTTTCCCTCCTACCTAGCCCAAACAAGCAAACAAACACTGCCACCAAGTCATTTTTTACTCTAAATCTTTACAGGAGCAGAGACCATAACTTTGTTCCAAAGAATGGATGGTGGGTTTGGAGAATCTTGAGTGCCTCGTTGTTCTTGATAGCCTTCCCATTAAAATGTTTCATAGCTATTTATTTGTAAACACACACCAACACGTGGGGTTAGACTACTGGTTTTCTGTTTTCTCTTGTTCTTTCCTCGTTGTCCACTCGGACGTACCAGGCTGTGATAGAGTCCAGCCCTGCAAACAGTTCCTAATATATGTGTTATCAGTCTCCAGTGGTCAACAGAGTTGCAGACTTTAATACCATCTACTACAACCTGTTGTTTTCAACCAGCACAGTCTTTCTGGCCTAAAAAAAAAATATTCCCATTTCTTCTGAGAACCACTTGAGCTCAGAAAACAATCAAATGTGTTCCACATCCAAATGATCTCAAACGCGAAGGAACAAAGACCCGTCTTCCCCAGAGGAGATACTTTCCCAGGAGTATCTCTTAATTTGGGCCTCTTATCTGGTCCTTGATTGGAACCCCTCCATCATTCACCAGTTCTGCTGAGATGGACACCTTCTGAACCAGGCCCAGACTTCAGAGGCAACAAGCCATTGGAGTAGAGTGGATGCCATAATCAGAAGGGCAAGAGTCAAATGCCATGGAGAGTCCATTGAGGCTGAATATTTTATTTCTTTCCCGTTGATTGCCTCCAGCCCTCTGAGTGAGGTAAGGGGCGCACAGTGTCTCTCTTTGGCCCACAGCTGGCAGAAATACAGATGTCTGTTCAAAGTTGACCAATTCGTTAGGATAACCAATGGCCTATGACAATGGGTTGGTGAGAATCTCTTTCTGCCCAAACAAATAGATAAGATGAACCTAGCAGATCCTGTCCCTGGAGAATGTGAGGACAAGAGGGTCAGTTGGCAGCCTGTGGCACTGGAGGATGTGAAGTCAAATTGAGACTAATCACCACCCTGGACCATATGTGGAAGGCATCAGCATCCTCTGGGCAAGAGGAAAGGAAGAAGACTCACAGGTGGCTGGTAGCATGAAGATTGGAAGGAGAGAGTCGCCTTTCCTCCTGGTTTTCTCATTTCCAGCCCCAGTTTGCATGGGGTCTGGATGTCATCATAGCCTGTCTCCACATTCTGTGCAATCTTTGTGCCTTACAAAACCCACCAGTCTCCTTTTTGTATACTGTACCTTCGTCGGAAGACAAAAAGAACTTAAAAGAATCTATGCCCAGGTGTCCAAACAAGGTTGGGACTCATCCCAGAACAGATACTCCTGATTTCTTCGCCTATGGCTGCTTCTGTGCAGCTGACATGAAAGCCTCTGTGAAATCACATCCCTGTTGGGGCACAGGTGGCAGATGTGAGCTCACAGGACATGCTTTTGGGGTCTCTCTGTGACCGTTGTTTCATCTTGCCTATTGATTCCTGGCAGAAGCACTCACGAATTAAGAAACCTGGGTGTCAGTCTGGAACACGTTGTTGTTTGTCCTGGACTAAATGCCACCCCACATTCTTATTCTGATGTCTTTATCTCTAAATAAGGAAGCTGGACTGTGGGGTACCAGCCCCACACTTGGCAATACCTTGGACTCAAGGTCACCAGCTGTGTTTCTAGAATGAGCTGCTAAAACATCTTGACCAGTCCCAGGTGGGCCATCGAGATTACCCTCTTCCAATTGCTTAGCTTAAAACATTCAGCTGCTCAGTAGTTTGAACGCCCCCACCCCCACTCCATGAGTGAATAGGTCTGACGGGGGATTGTGTCATGGAGGGGTAGATTAAAGGGACATTAGACAAGATAACACATGCTCATGCTCAACTCCGGCCCCACCAAGACTTCAGGAACCAGGTCCTTGCAGAAAGAAAGAATGTATATCCAAGCAAAGCTTATATACTCTCAGTGGGTATACAAGCCCCCTACTTACAGGTAACAACCTACATAACAGAGTGGGCTGCACCCTAACCCTAAAGGTCCCTGAGTACATAGAAGGAGTCGCCAACCTAACACCAGTGTCGGGAGCTGTCTTCAGAGCCCAGAGAGCAATAGCCTGTCTCTGCTCCTGCAGTTAAAACTGCAGGCTAGGAAGCAATCGGCCACGTGCTTGTAAGAGGGAACGTTAAGGTAGCACTATGATGGGAGGACTTAGTGAGAAACACTATTCATCCTGAGAATGTGATTGGGGCTCACCTCCAACTCACAAGGGTGAAGGCCCTCCTCCACTCCAGAAACCCAGCCCGCCGGGCTCCTTAATAAACGAGAAGAAAGGATCCATCCAGTTACACTCTCCTCTTTTTATTTGCGGCTCCCTTCAAAGCCCGAGTCCATGAATCCAAAATTGTGCCTGCCGATTTCTTGGGTTTAGTCTACGTCAGTGCCTGGTCCTGAATTTCCGTTCTCCATTTGTCTAGTTTTGGCTTCCCATTTGTTTTCTCACTACCAGGAGTGGGTAAAGCCAAATGGTAGGAGCTGGGTCGGCTGTGGTACTTCTGACCAGGTTGTTCTGCTTGAAGGACGTGTCCCCATTGGGCCCAGACAGGTGATGCCAAGGAATCCAACTAATTCCTCTTGACTACAGTTCTTGCCAGTCACTGACACAAAAGCGGGTGGATCTTAGGACGTGGTTGGAATTCAAATGCTGGGTGCTGTCAGAGAAGCGGTTATTCTCTTGAGTCTACGTATGAGGAAAGTGGGGGAGCAAGAAGAAGGGATCATGCCCTGTATGCTGTCTCAGTAGCTGAACTTCAAGCAGTGGAAATCCTCCCTATCATTTTCAGTGCTACTGAGAAGTCCCTTGGCACTATTCTAGAAAAGGAATTCTCTGTTTGGGATTTGGGGCCTCATCGTTCTTGTCTTATGAATATTTAGTAAACAGGGTTTTGTAGTTACACATCGAATGCACTATAACAATACTATTGACCTGAATGAGATCTCCTTGGAGGACATTTGGCATTACCTTGGACTCAAGGTCACCAGCTGTGTTTCTAGAATGAGCTGCTAAAACATCTTGACCAGTCCCTGGTGGGCCATCGAGATTACCCTCTTCCAATTGCTTAGCTTAAAACATTCAGCTGCTCAGTAGTTTGAACGCCCCCACCCCCACTCCATGAGCGAAAGACGAAGCAGCCTGTGTTTGTCACTTGAAAACCTTATGAACCAGTTCTACTCTGTCTTGTAGAGTGAGTATGTGTTAGAACCAATGTGACATGAAGTGACATGTTGTCAGTGGGTTAATGATTAGCCATTAAGGGGTTCAGTGGCATGATCCTCCCTGATTCCTGTTGTTGTTTTAGTTCTCAGAAATATTTCCTAAGCCAGTGAAGTCCCAGACCAGAGTTTCACTCCAGTTTAAAAGAGACCTCCTCTAGAAGCTCCCAGGTTTAGGGTTTTGACTCGACAGAGCAAATCCAGTTCAATGGAGCAGCCCAGTGTGTGTGAAGCAAAGGCACAGAGCTAATGACAAATTGAAACACACTGCTTACCATAATTCATAACTGGGTGATATTAAATTTCCCAAAGAACTTGCTGTCAGCAAACAGATGAAACTATCCTTAAGTGATACGCCCTTAAAATTCCTTCAAAAGATGAATTTTAAAATTGTGAGCATGTCAACCAGGGTCATTCAGTTGTGCGCTCTCCTTTTCTCCTCAAGAGTGAGCCTCCAGCTTGAGTTGTGCTCTGTGCTGTCCTGAGTGAGTCTGACCAGATAATGCAGCAGCCATCTTTCAGTCTGAACATTTTATTTTTCTTGAAAAGTCTACGAACTTGAATGCACAAATACAAGCTAGAGAATTTAAAATAAAATTTGGGCCCATCTCAGTGTCGGGTTATATAATGTCATATCAGTGAATGTGTCTGTAACACTGGACTAGTTGAGTTTGAGAGACACAAGCACCATGACCTGCTCTTCAAACAACAGTTAGAAAAATATTTCATGAGGTTTGGAAGTTCCTGCACTTTCCACTGGAGAAGGTAGGAATTTGACAAATTATAGGTCATTGACCATTTAAGAAACTACCAAAATATCTGGAAGAGTTTTTGATGCCATTTTTAGATTACTTCTCCAAAGTAAACCTTTCCTGAATAGCCCCTTTCTGGTCAGCAAGTTGGAGCAATAGGTTGGATCTTGGTATCCACTGGAAAGGTCTGTTCTTATTCTCCTGCTTTGACTAAACTGGTCTCCTGATGGAGGATCAGGACACTGGAAGGAAGTGTGAGAACTTTGACGTGAAGACCGTGCTACTACAGTCAATGATGTCATCAGACCCTGGAACACACAATCCAGGAGCTACATATTCCGTTGGCAATGCCTGGCTTCAATGGGTGAGGCTTTACTGGATCAGAAAGTAGGACAATGAGCTTCTCTGCTGGAAACTGTTCTTCCCCCACCCCTGCTCTGCCTTTATAAAAGACCACCTAACCACCTTTTGTTGTGGACGAGTGGCTGCTGGAAGTGGGGACTAGAGCCAGGTTTGTTGGGTTCCATGGTGGAGAATGTTGGTGTCTTAGGCAGAGTGTTGCTGACATTGTCTAGGGAGTGGTGGTGCCTTCAGTGTTACCTTTATCTCCCTCTAGCATCTTCCCATGTAAGCTCAACGCTGTCATCAGTGCATCTCTGGGAAGTGCCAGCTAGACAGGCTTGCTGGAAGGGTTCTGTAAGGCGGTACTCAAGGAAAGGTTCGCTGGAACAAGCAGTTACCTGTACCTTCTTGAATTGGTAAAAAGAAGTTTTTTCCTCTCTTTGTGGACCACAGACATTTTTTACTTCCTTTCCTTTCCTTATTTAACCTTTTATTTTGAAATAATTATAGATTCTCAGGAAGTTACAAAAAGTCACGCAGAGAGGTCCTGCGTACTGCTTCACCCAGTTTCCACTGGTGGTGCCATCTTACATTACAGGGGGCCTGGTAGGGCTTCAGTTGAACACGTAGCTGCAGACCTAAAGGTTGGTGGTTCAAGCCCACCTAGTGACTGAGAGGAAGCGAGCTGGCCATTGCTTCCACAAAGAGTGTAGCCTCGAGCACTATGTGACACAGCTCGACTCTGAGTCTGAATAGACTTGGGGGCACCCACTCCAAGCAGTACAGTACCCAGACCAGGAAATTGTCATTCGTGCCAGTCATCGGCTGAACTTAAAAAAAAAAAAATCAGGACAGCCAGGCTTCCTCGCAAAACAATCCCTTTAACACCGCCACCAGGATCCACGTGCAGTTGTTGATGCTGACGCACAGCGGCCCTACAGGACAGAGCCCGGTGACTCCACAGGGTGTCTGAGGCTGTAAATCTTGACCGAAGCAGACAGCTTCATCTCGCTCCCCTGGAGCAGCCAGCTGGTGAGTTTGAACAGATGACTTTTCAGTTGCTTACTCCCTGGTGCCACACAGGCTCCAGTCCCACTCTTGAGCACTGCTCCCAAAAAGCAAACACTGCCAGAGTCCGAGTCCTTTTATAAAAAGCACAGATTATCTTTACAGAGCCCAACTTGTTGAAGAGAGAGCAAAGCCCCTGCTCATTTTATGAAGTATGCAAAAGCCTGAATGGTAAAACCATCTGGAAAGGCGAAGATCATTGGGGATGGTGTGTTTATAAAGTTAAGTGCAACAGGAATTCTCTTACTCGGTCTCTTACATAAGGGGCCTTTCAAGATAGAAGATACTGTTGTTTAAAAGAAAAATTTTCTTCTCGTATAGTATTTGTCCAAAAAGTCACAGGTATATAGCAACAAGTTTAAGTTTTCAAACAATAATTTTAAGTCGCAGTAATCCTAAGCCCGTTTAACGATCATCGCATCTGTAATGAATCTGTAAGGATTTACTCCTTTTCCCTTTTTGTTAGTTAATTGGTTTTGGAGTTGTATATACACAGACTACATTCCTTGTAAAAGGAAGCAACACACGCGCACACACACACACACACACACAACAGTGTACTCAAATAATTCTAAATGTAAGGACCAGCATATTTTACGGCATGAAAATTTTTTTTCGGCATGAAATATTTTACTTCTCAAGATTTCTATTTTATCAGCAACATATTTCATTCTGAGAGCTACAGATAAAACCCCAGAAACATTCTTTCTCTGGTCCAACATTGAACCTAAAAATATCTAGAATCGATTTAAGGCTGAATTGAAGTTTGAGCTGGAGTTCCACCCAGCATGCTGCTTGCTTCGTAGATCTTAATGCTAACTGATAACTAATTATTGCACAAGGACCTCTACTTAAATTATACATGCATTTTAAGCATGTTCTCTGTGTTTGAAGAGTGGCCGTGTGTTTATCTGGGGGAGGTTTATGTCAATTATCTAATCAGAAGCAGACCCCAGGCTCCGCCAGAGATATTGTGGAATGTATGGTCTACATCAAAGGAAGGTTCCATGTCTTTTTACCCAGATTAACCCAATTTTTCATAGTGAAGAGCAAGGTAATTAGATTTTCTCTTTCTGAGCAAAAAGACATCATTTTTAGGCTGGGTTTAATGGGTCGTATTTCTCTGCTCGCCGGGTCTCACAACGAACGCTCCACTCTGGAAAATGTAACTCAATGACCCACCCTTGTGCCAAGGTTTCTGAGGGTCACCACAGACTTGGGTCAGATGGCAGCCGAGCTCCAGGGGCAGCTGTACGGAATGCAGAGTCGGTGTTGATGGCACACACCAAGGTCCACGTCCACCAGCCAGCTGGTGGCAGGAGCCCACAGGCCCACATTTCTGTTGATTGGTAATGGAAACTTTAAGGAGGAAAAAGACAGGAGGCTGAGGGCCAGGGGTACGTGGTAGACGTTTCACTCATGTTCAGTCACGGGCGCCAAGGAGCCATGGGGCACAGGACCTTTCCTGGAAAGGAAAGGTTGTCGGTCCACACCCAAAATCCCAACCCAATTACACCCCCCCCCCCCACTGCCCTACCCTCCCTCCTCTTCGATCTCTGGCAACTCTGCTTTGAGCAAAGTGAAAGGGACGAAGGACAGAGACTCAGGCTATGGGGGGAGAGGTGTAAGGTACAACCTGGGAACCAGCAGTCAGAGTGGGGCAGGAGATCACAGTCGGGCCACAAATGGCACCCAAAAGGAGATGAGCGAGGCATTTTTCATTTCATCCCCAAACGCTTTCACTCAGCTAATTCCCATTTTTCCTTCAAGTCTCTGCTCCGCTATCATTTCCCCAGACATGTTTCATAGACCCACGTTTGACTTAGGTGCTTCCCTTTTCCTGTGCCCCAATCAGTGAACCCTGGCAGCACTGTAATTTAAGTGGGAACTGCAAGGTTGGGCATACAAGCCTACCAGTTGCTTCAAGGGGGAAAGATGAGGCTGTGTGCTCCTGTAACGCTTTTGGGGAAAGATGAGACTGTGTGCTTCTGTAAAGCTTTTCCAGTCTCAGAAAGCCTCTGTGGGAGACAGAATCGACTCTGTGGCAGTGGGTTAGGATTTGATGCTTCACAGTGCCTGGCACTTTCTAGGGCAGCATTATCACACAGTGTCACCATTCTTGTGGCCCTTCCTTCCACTAGACTGCAAAAGAAACTTGGTGATACAGGGCTTAATTGCTCCAGTGCTAACCAGAGCAAATATGTCGGTCCTTATGTTCAAACCCACCAGCTGCTTCTGGAAGATATGATCATCGGTTTCCTTAAAAGGTGATGCTTTAGAAGCTCTACAGGATAGTTCTCCTCTCGCCTTTGGTTCTACTAGACCACAGGCTTCATAGGACTTGGGGGAAATGCCTCTCCTATTTATAGTTGACCTTTGTTGGCTAGCCCTTTGTCTAGTAAAGGCTCAGTATATGTGTGTTGTTTTGTGTTGTCCTAAGACCCCAGTGGTGGTACTCATATTCCTAATGGACTTTCAGAGAAGGAATAAATGAGCCTTGGAAGACTATAGCTGGATTGCTCTATAGAGGCGAGGATGGACAGAGAGATGGGGTCTTGTTTACTTTGGGCCAGACCATCAAGAAAGACCCATCGCCAGCCAAAGGCATATGGTTGGTGATGGGGAGGCCCAGCAGAAACAAGGAAGGCTCTCGTGATACGGGTTTGGATAGCAGCCTTAGCAAACACTCAAGGGGACACGGCAGAACCTGGTAGGGCTTTGTTCTGTTATCTATTGGATCACCACCAGTCAGAAACCCATTCCTGGTAACTAGAAACAGCCGTGATGTTTGGAACATGGCAGATTACCGACCGGTAGTGTTGAAGAACCTCACAACCTCAACAGCGGGCAATCATATTGAAGTCAGGTCTGCTGAGCTTTGGAAAACTCAGAGAGCAATTAAGGAAACACCATGAGGAACTTTAAAAGATTGCATAAGGACTACATAGAAAATGCATTTTTTTAAAAAATGGGATAAAAGAGTCATAGAAACACACACCCATACCTACAAATTCACACCTTGAAAGAAAGCAGGCACCAAGGACTGACTGACTTTAATAAAATCAGTCATTGCCTTTAAATTGAGCTCATGGCACCCGCATGCATGTGCTCACCCTTCTGCTCACTTCATTTCAGTTTTCATGAGAATTTGGATGCAAGAGAGAATTTTGAATGCGTGCCTATGCTTATAGTAACCAGACACTTCTACATCATGTTCAAAGTCTAGCTTGGAGCTATGTAAGCACTAGGGTGGTCTGCCTACATGGTGGTCAAATTGAGCCAATGTCTGAGCCCATGACCTTGCCATTGTGTAGACGGAAAATGACCCACAAACAGTGAGTAGAATTGCTCTTGCAGTCTATGTCCTAACGGATTTGGGAGTTTCTAAGAGAAACTGGCTCTGTGTTGTTGAAAAGCTGTACAACAGAAAGTAGGAGAAATCTGGCCTAAGTTTGAGTGGGTGGAATACATTTCATCTGCTAGATAAAATGCTTCTGGTCCTAAAGTCTGATGAAAGTTACTTGAACATCTAGACGTTAGTTGATCTTCTCCAGATACCATTTGGGGACGTATAAACTATTTGAAAGAAGGCTATGATCCCGGGGAGGAATCATGTTGGCTGCTACTGGAAGAAGTCTTTCTGATCACATTTTATGCACTACAGATGTCTCGATGAACTGGAGGGCAGACTTGTACCTTTAGTAATCTGAAGTGGAATCTTCTTCAACACTGAATTTTCATGGTCGCCCACTATTTAATTAAAAAAATCTAGGACTCTATGACATTAGCTTAATTTTCAGGAGGCGGAAGTGGAAAGGAAGGAAGGAGGGGGATCTGTAGGCAGTGATGACCTCAAACAACATTTTAGCAATTCCACTATTTTTAACATTGTAAAATGATGTCATGTGGATCCTGGGATACATTTCTCAGAAAACTTTAAATAGTAATATGAAACCCTAATAACCTTTGGGAGGAAAAGAGGAGGGAAGAGATGCAAACAATTCACTTGCTTTTGATGACTGGAGCTTAGCTGTTTTCTCTTCAACTGAGACCACATTTGTAGGGAGAAGAACCATTTTGAAGGGCCTGTTCGTTTAACATAGCTCATAAGCTCGACAAGTTTATCAATCACTTCGGTTTATTTTATCCAATAAACTCGCCTCTTTTCCTCTACACGTAGAGGTTCAGATGCATCCTGGTTGGTAAACCAGATCCATTGCACATCCCTATTGGATGTGTGACACCTATGCCACACATCTTCATCCAATCATTCATTCAGCAACTTCCTGTTAATCACTTACTACAGATTTTTTTTAAGAGATAATCCTGTCCCTACCCAGAAGAAACAAAAGCCTGTAGATCTGCCTCCTCTTTGTTTGACAATTTTTTTTTATAAAAGGAAGCTCTATAAGTTCCATGAGTTTTTTTTCCCTGAAAGCACTACCTGATTTAAAAATATCCAGCTTACCGATGGCATGACGTAACTCAAAGGCAAAGTGCTCATGAAAGGTGGAAGTACAAAAAAACGAATTCACAATGGTTTACTATAAAGCTATGGTTAAGCGAATGTGCGCTGTATGAGCTCCAGCTTTATGTTTAACTCATTATAAAGCTAAAAATAAGCAATGGAGGGAGCTTTGGTGGCATAATGGGTCATGCATTGCGCTGCTAATCACAAGGTCAGCGGTTCAAACCCAACAATTGTTCTGTGGGAAAGGGAATGAGACTTCCTCCTCCGATCAAGATTTATAGACACAATAACTCATTTTCTTATAGACAGAGGGTCCTATAAGGTTGATATGAGTCAGAATTAACCCAATGGAAGTGGAAAATGTGTGAGTTGTGATGAAAAATGTAAATAAGGATGAAGTTAAAATAATCATTATAATTAAATTAAAAAAATTATAAAACACAAGGGAGAGTGCAAAAAGGTGGATCCTATAAGAGAAAGTGCTAAGCGTACCAATCCTTTTATTTTAAATCACAGTTAGACAATGTCTGAAAAGACATCTGTAGTTAAAGCAACACTATCTCAACCTGGAAATATTTTTCATAATTTTAACTTCTAAAAACTAATCTATCCTATAGAGAAACATCTCTCCTTTGTACATCAACTTAGATTTAAGCTTAGTTTCTTTCTCTGTGTTAAGCTGAACTGATATTTATGAATTGATCCAGCCACTTAGCTAACCACTTATCTATCCTACAATATATTTATAGAGATATCTGGAATTAATCCCATCAAATGTTAACCAAACACTTCTGACAGTGGAATGTGTTGTTGTTAGATTCTGTGGAGTCAGCTCTAACTAGGTTAGTACTTGAGAAGTGGAAATTTCCTACCCAAGTCAGTAAGGGTGGAACTGGCTTCTGAGGAAATTGATGGACCCCTCACTCATTCCTTGCCACTGGATTGACTTCGATTTATGGCCATTCTGTAGGGCAGATTAGAATCGCCCCTCAGGGTTCCTAAGACTAAAACTTCCCAGAATAGAAGAGATCTTTCTCCCAAATGACTTTGTTTGAGCCCAACTTTAGACCTTAAGAAATGACTCGTAGACCTTTGGAGAAGTTGAAACAAGTAGAGAAACACTAGAATGTTCTAAAGCAGAATTCACAGCTATTCTCACACCCCGTTCATCAGGCCGAAAGTCTTAACTTCAGAGCCCCTAAGCAAACATGCTAGAAAATCTCCCTCTCTCCCATTACCCATTAACATTCATCAGATAAACCACTTTCTCCCAGAACAACGTCTCCCCCAAGGATCATCTGTCTACCTACCTTAAAATCCCTGGTTGGCTGAAGCTTGAGGAGGACTTCTTTCGAGCATTCTCATCATACCAAAAGTAAAATGTGTATGATTTTAATCTGAGAGGAGTCTGGGGACAGAACAAATCCAAACAGGCGATTTTGGCACTAGGTACTGAAGAAAATGAATGAGACATCTAGGTAGTTGTGTGTTACACTAGTCTCCGTTGACCATCGTCACAGAGTAGCAAAGGCCTACATAACAAGTAAACAATGCTACCCTGTAGACAAAGGATTCGAATAGTCAAACAAAGGCTGGGGGTTGAGGGCTGTCTTGGAATGCGAACATCTGGGTGATTGAATGTGAATTCTTTCCCCTGCCCTCAAGTCTTTCATCCAGATGGCTTCCATGGGTAGATACAGCAAGAAGGCTTGTCCATATTTTACATGGCGCTTGGTGGTTTAGAATTCAGCTTTGGGGCTGTTTTTTCCCCTCCTCTTGCTGTTGCCTGGATCTCATTAGAAACCATTAGTGATGTAATACTAAACCTATGGAATCTTAAACATGCTTTTAAAATCCTGTGGAATAAAGATGTCTCCCACCAAACCAAAAATGCAGTTTGAACAGTCAAAGTTACATTTCTTTATTCCCGCCCCCCCCACCCAAATGTGACTCATTTCATAGTTTCCAAATTGTTTTGACTAAAGCTTCTCAAAATAAACTTTCTACAGTATGCAGCCTTTGATGTCTGACTTTGAAAAAGAAATTATTTCTCAAAGATACAATTCGATCCTTTTTGGGCGCCCATGGACGTTTGCAGATTAACCTCCTTTTAGCCCAACCAGTGAATGACACAATATTAAATAGCCATCAGCTCAAGAAAGAAATGTATGTTTGAAGTGGTCTTAACCTCTACATAAACCAAATATAAAGAACATGCCATATGATTTCACAAAAAAATAGGATTTACAGAACATTACCAGAAGGGGGATTTGGCCCATTAAGAATGACAAAACAGTTTAGATGTCATGAAAGTAGAAGATTAGGAATACAGTTAAGCTTATTAATGGTATTTTTTGATTCATTTGCTATTTCCTAGGCTAAGCAACATGTTGAACTGTTCACAGGCTTGCACCTGAATCTAAGCTCCAGAGCCTTTTACTACAGTTTGTTTGGGGTGGCAATTTGCCATTGGTTTGCCTCTGGGTTCTCTTGTCTTCTTTTAGTCAGGGTAGGGGAGACTCAAAGGCAGTCATTTACCAACTCCAGATCTACACATAGCCACTGAAACAACTGGTCTTCAATCATAGCTTTAAAAAATAAACCCCAACAACCCATTTTTGTGTCATTGATCAACTGGATTAAAGACATCATTACCTCTTTTCAAACAACAAATGAAGTAATTGGACCACCTCTGTTTGATTGTTGCCTGTGAGTGGTAAAAAGAATCTAGCTAAAGCCCTACCTTCTCTCTCCAACACTTCCACCCCTATCTGAGGCTTGAGCGAATTTCTTAACCTCTCAAGGCTCTGCTTTCTCACCTATAAATGGAGATAAAAGATACTCACTTCATGGGCATTTGAGACCTAATTGGCCTTCCCGGGTCCTCCCTTGGTTGTATACATGGAGTCTCCTACTTTTCCCATGTTCTGTGTTGTGTAAGTCACTCTTCAGCCAAGTGAAGAGTAACTGACACCTAGTCCATTGTTAGGTGCCATGGATGCCGTTGGTCCCTCAAAGTAACCCTGTCCATAGCCAAACAAAGCATTGCTTGGTCCTGCCTCGTCCTCCTAACCACTGCTGTGTGAGCCCTGTCATGTAGCCACCATGTCATCTCATCTCCCTGTCTTCCCCTTCCCTGCTGACCCTGAACTTTACCGAACATGTTGTCTTCTCCAGAAGTTTTTCTCTCTCGATAACATGTCTGAAGTAGTGGCCATAGTGCTACAATCAAGAAAGGCCTCTGACGATGTCAAGAAAAAAAACCGATGTCATTGTTGGGATTCTTGTTATTCCCTGAGGCTTTTTAGAATTTCCAGAAGATAAAATTTCCCAACCTCCCTGCCTTTTCTCAAAGGCTCTCTGAAGCCACCATCCAGTAACATATTTAAAGAATCTGTTGAGCCTGTGTGCATTGTTTGTTTGTTGGTTGGTTGGTTTGTTATCCTGAAATGAGCATTGATAGTAATATAGTCTAAGTGTTCAGTGCCTATCACTGGAATACGTTCTTGACTTCTTTGCCCTGAAACTATCATTCTAAAGCACAAAGAATTTTGATAGAGTAAGAACGGGAGAAGGAACCATGATGGTGCTGCGCAGTGGCTGTGATCCACACTGGACTGTGAGCCGCAAGGCCGGGAGTTCGAAACCGGCCACTCATCGGAGAAACACTGGGCTTTCTACTCCCATAAAGGGTTATCATCTCCTAAATGCATATGAGCAGTCCTCGCCTGTCCTGTAGGGCCACTGGGAGTCAGCATCAACATCGACTCGATGGCAGGGAGGGTGTGTGAGTGAGAGTGGGAAAGGGGGCAGGAGAACTAATATTTCTACAATGACAGCAGGGTGGAATGAAATCACACTCACAGGCAGATGACACTGACCTTCATTCCAGCTTGGTCTCCTTTGAGCACATGGAGTGGTTATCCAGGTGGCTCTCTGAGATCTTTGAGACCTCTGCTGGTTCTCAAAGGGAAACTTGACCAGCTCTACTAGAAACTTAATTTTGAATTTTCCCTCTCAAAACGTGTATGTCTGAAAAGCGATTGGGGTAGTTCAAGGTCCTGAAATGGCTGTGAAACATCTCCAGGAGAAAGGGCTGAGGACCACAAGGCCAACCGTTATCCTGAAGCCAAGAGGAGACGAGAAGGGAGCCTGGAATGGGAGTCCTGCAAACAGAAGCAGAAGCCCATGAAAGGGAATGTTGGCACGTGGCCACAAATATAAGTGATGTCGCTCAACAACCTGTGTAGGAACTGTCAAATGGGAAACTAATTTGCTTCATAAACCTATACTGAACACACAGTAAAATATTAGAGGTATAAAGAGAGCATTTTTTCCTCTAGAAAAGGGTAATTTCATCATTTGATATTCAGATATGTAAATGTCTTAGGATGTACTTTTGTCGAATGTTGTTGCAGAAAAAAAAAGTGCAGATTTATCTCAGCAAGGTCGTTTGGAGTTTATTGCTGGTTTGCATAACGTACTAAGTTCTATTCAATGATGCCATGACCATGAAGAGCTCTAATCACGTAATACCTTATGTTTTACACTAAAACAGCTTGGCTCGTCCTATCCATTAATCTATCAAATGATGTATTAGCTATGTGTAGCCCAATTCTTAGACCCAAGCTCAGAGATCCGTGTTGCAACGAAGAGAGGGCCCTGGGGAGCTGCCCCTGTGACATTATTCTTTCCGTTCTGATCCGTCTACGGGGCCCAAGGTCTCCCCCTCCAGATTTCTGAGACTCCCCAAGGAAAAGGAAAAGTGGGAGGAGGTGGCATGCTTTCCTGTCACCTCCTACTCCAAATTCCTGTCACTTGACTTCCATTTTCTTGCTCTGACAGATGCAGTGGAAGCTCTCTAAGCCAGGAAAAGTTCTTCTTGAAGACTCACCCAGGGCGGTCATCCCCCACAGACTTCGGTTGGTGGTTTGGGGTTACAGGGAGAGATTATTGTCGTTGTTTGCAGAGGCAGTGGATGGGGTCCCAACTTTAACACACGCACACACCCTCCCCCCATTGTACAACAAAACACTGTCCCATCCTGCACCATCCTCCCACCTGCTTTTCTGGCCGAGCCCACTGATGCAGCCTCCCTGTTGATCCGTCCTGTGGAGCACCTTCCTCTCTTTCACTGCCCCTCTACGATGTCTTTCTTCAGGACCTGTTCTCTCCTAATAGCATGTCTGAAGTACAGGAGATGAAGCCTCGCCATCGTGTCTCTCAGGAGCCTTCCGGTCGTACTTCTTCCAAGACAGATTTGTCTGTCTTTTTTGGTAGTCCATGGTGCTCTCGATATTCCTCACCAGCACCATCATCCAAATGCATTGATTCTTCTTCGATCTCCTGTATTCGCTGTCCAACTTGCACGTGCATGTGAGACCGTGGAAAATACCACGGCTTGGGTCGGGCACACCTCGGTCCTCAAAGCCCAGCCTTGCTTTCTCGTGCTCTGACGAGGTCTTGTACAGCAGACAGACCCAGTGCCAGGCGTCCTTCAGTCTCTCCATGGGCATTGATTGTGGATCCAAGTAGGACTGAAGCCCTCACAACTTCAACCTTTTCTCAGTCCATCACGACATGACCTATAGGCTCAGTTGTGAGAGCCATTATAGCTAACTCTAAATTCCAGCTTAAAACAAAGAATTAGACATGGCCATCGGTGGGCCTTAAGGAAGAGAATTTCTGTGATGTTGCCTGAGACTGGTAGGGCCAAGGAGAAAAAAAATGGCTTTTTAGCTCTTTGCCTTTGTTCTCTGCCATGTAATCTCTCCCCTACCCCCAGCATTTTGTTTAGTCTATAAAATGGAAAGTGAAGGACAGAGTGTGACTCAGTGACTTCACACTTGCCCCTTCATTGAATCTACCAAGGGTCCACATTTTTGCATCTGTTGTCACAGATACATGGGACTATCCATAGACTCTTTCTGTTTTTGCTGTAATATTGTGAAATGGTTTTCTAGGGATTATCTTCTGGCAGAACCTGTTTCATTTATAGCAATATTTCTTTACTTCTTTGGGGTCTGTTTCCCTTGAGATTTTATGACCTGTACATCGCACCACTTCTGTTCAGTTTCATCGAAGGTTTGCCAGCATGTGTGTTTTCATTGGACAATTTCTTTTTAAAAAATAGAAATGGGGATCTACATATAACGTCCTCTCTGGGGTATGGGCAACAGGGAAATGAGTCAAGAGACACATTGGACAATGTACAATATGAAAAAGTAATAACAATTTGTAAATTATTAAGGGTTCAGGTGGGGGAGGGAAGGGAAATATGAGAAGCTGGTACTGGGGGCCTAAGAATAAAAAATTATTTTATTGGGGGTTCATACAACTTATCACAATCCATGCATACATCCATTGTGTCAAGCACATTTGTACATTTGCTGCCATCATCATTCTCAAAACATTTGCTTTCTACTTGAGCTCTTGGTATCTGCTCCTCATTTTCCTCCTCCCTCCCCAGCCCCTCCTCCCTCGTGAACCCTTGATAATTTATAAATGATTATTAATTTGCCATGTCTTACACTGTCTGACTTCTCCCTTCACCTACATTTCTGTTGTCTGTCTCCCGGGGAGAGGAGTCATATGTAGGTCCTTGTGATCCATTCTCCCTTTCTACCCCACCTTCTCTTCGCTCTCTCAGTATCCCCACTCTCACCACTGGTCCTGAGGGGTTCATCTGTCCTGTATTCCCTGTGTTTCCTGTTTCTGTCTGTACCAGTGCACACCTCTGGTCTAGCCTAATTTGTAACACAGAATTGGGATCATGATAGCAGGGAGGAAGCATTAAAGAACTAGAGGAAAGTCGTATGTTTCATCCTTGCTGCACTGCACCCTGACTGGCTTCTCTCCTCCCCGCAATCCTTCTGTAAGGGGATGTACACTTGCCTCCAGATGGGCTTTGGGTCCCCACTCTGCACTCCCTCTCATTCACAATGATATGATTTTTTGTTCTTTGATGTCTGATACCTGATCCCATCAACACTTCATAATCACACAGGTTGATGTCCTTCTTTCATGTGGGCTTTGTTGCTTCTGAGCTAGATGGCTGCTTGTTTATCTTCAAGCCTTCAAGATCCCAGGTGCTATGTCTTTGATAGCCGTGCACCATCAGCTTTCTTCACCACATTTGCTTATGCACCCACTTTGTCTTCAGTGACCATGTCAGGGAGGTGAGCATCTTGAAATGCCAGTTTAATAGAACAAAGTGTTCTTGCGTTGAGGGTATACTTGTACAGTTTCTGCACAGGTTGTTCGGTGGCATTTTTTACATTCTTCACAATGCATGAACATTCTTATGACTTCCATCTGGAGGTTTCGGTTTCCATTCATTTATTGGCCCTGCCCCCTTCGCTGCTCATCTTTGTTTTGAAATAATTGTAGGCCATTGGATTCTTCTAAATGATTGTGAGAGAGGAGGGAGACCATTCACCTCTCACAACCACAAAGGAAGATCAAAAACTTGTTTAAGCAGAAGAGTCACTTACACAGAGCTTATGCCCTTTGCAGTTCGAGGAAGCAGCAAATGCTTGGCATTCATTTGTCCTTAACTCAGGCCAGGCTGATTCTCAGGCAGCACTTCCTTCCTCACTAGCTAGGAACATTTCAGGAATCAATAACTTTCAGCTTCTGAATTCTTACTGTACCCAGGAAGTACTATTCAGAATGTTTTGAGATTAGGAAGAAAATGGAAACAGCAAATGGAAGTTGCTAACATGGACTGAGCCGTGTACACACCCAGCCAGCTATAAGCTCATTTCATTCCGACTACCACCTCAAGCTCTGGTGTTGTAATGGGTTGTGAATTGTACTGCTAACTGAAAGGTCAGCAGTTCAAAACCACCGGTGGCCCACTCCTTAGGAGAAAGACGAAGCTTTCTACTTCCATGAAGAGTTAATGTTTTGCAAGTCCCCAGGAGCAAGTCTACCTTCCTATAGGGTCGCTGTGAGTCTGAATTGCTCGGTGGCAGAAAGTTTTGAGTGACCACCATGAAAGGAACATATATTTTCCTTCCTACAGAGAAATCGCACAATTTACCCAAGTCACCAAGCCAGTAGGTGGCAGAAACAGTTTTCAAACCCAGATACGCCTGGCTTTAAAGCTCTTGTTTGTTGCTTAAAACAACAGAAAAAAAGAATCCTGCTAGGACCCATACAAGTGTAAGAACCAACAAAATGAGTCACCACTGAGTGAAGCCTGTGTGTCACAGAAGAACTAACTTCTCGGGAGGGTTTTCACTGGCTGATTTGGGAGTAGTTCTTCTCAGGTGTCTCTGCATGGACTCAAACCACCAAATTTGATGTCCACAGTTAGGTGCCGTCATTGTTTGCACCACCAGGGACTCGAGGTCCAATAATGTGCCTATGAATGGAGTGGAGTTAAAAAAAAAAAAAGAACGACTTTTGAGGACTCAAATTCAAGTAGAATCTTCAGAATTTAATAACTCTTCATTATATGTGTGATGACAGGACACAATGATATTTTGTCCATCCAAGGACAGGGAGTGAGAAGAGACAAATATGCCCACCAGTGGCCCTCTTTGGAGAAGACCAGGGGGAGTTGAAGATGAGTCTGTTGAGTCTGACTCGTGAGCTGGATACTCTGATTTTCCTTCTGTTCTTGTATCTGTTTAAAGTTCTTTGCTTTAAAGCCTTGGACCTCCTAGAGAATCTGAACTGGGCCACTCAGCTTTCATAACCCAAGAAGGGCAATGTGTTCAATAGACTGCCACCAAGAACCTTTTGGAACAGATTTATTTCTTCCTCTTGCCCACGAGTGGGCCAAGGGGGCAGGTATCCGGTTTTCATTCCTGCGTCAAAGTGCAATTATGGTTCAATTCATGCGAAGGCGCCAGCCCTGAAATGACACGACATTGGAACAGGGCTCTGTGGCACTCGTCTTACTAGAAAGCTGTTAAGTTTGGCAGCCTTCACTCTGCTCCACTCAAACATTTTCGTAGCCATATTAGGCTACGTGGAAATGAGCCAGGTGCAGGAGGACATCTTCTGTACTGAGGGAGGTTTTCTTGGGCCTTTTCCTCACTGGTCTACAAGGAGGAGGAACAAGTGTGGCTCAGAGAGCACTTTGAACTATAACAAGAGAGAAAATAAACACTTGCCCATCCAACAGGAGACCCAAAGCAGATGTGACAGCTGGAATATATGGAAATCTTTTTGTTTGTAACTGAAAGATTGTATGCATGTACTTAAAGCCCGGACAGCCTCAGGAGAGAGAATGAGCTTCACACTCAAGTCCCCCATCGGATAGTGCTTTTATTCATGATGTGCTTCATTTGGGGGCAGATTCTCTGGAGTTAGAAAAGTAAAGTATGTGTTCCAACTCTGCTATCTTCTCAGTAATCCTAGGTCCTGAACTCCACATCTCTGTTTGTCAAAAGATGTCAATGCCATTTATCTCTCTGGGTCCTTTGTTGTTGTGAAGTGTCATGTAGTCCGTCCTGACACACCGTGACCTTGCGTTCAGCAGACCCACACTCCGTGGCCCCAGACCCTCCTCACCAGGCACGTGCTGTTGAAGCCCATTGTTGTGGCAGCCACTGCACCAGTCCCTCTCACCGCGCCTCTGGGCCCAGTGGAGAAACAGATGAGATGAGATGAGAATGTGCAGTTTCACTATTAGGATCAAAGCATGTTGGTGTATTTCCTTGATTCTCTTTCAAACTACAACTTTTGGAGGTTACAGAGAGAAATCACTCAGGGTTTTTTTCCCCCCTTAGTGCTTTGATAAAGAGTTACCTGCCCATCCTTCAGAACTTGCTTCTTTTTTTTTCTTTTTGCCTTGACATCTAAGAAGTAGTCATCTCTACATGCATTTGTGTTTTCAATACATTGAGCATTTATTATGTGTCAGACTCTTACTGAATATCATCCCTTCAATAGATACTAACCTCTACGCTTTCCCCTACTGTCTTATCATTAGACATGTTTCTGAGATACTTTGGTGGTTGGTCAGTCATTTATCGGCTACATATTTGTTGAGTGACTGTTCTATATCAGATATCTGCAAAGTGCTGAGGAACAGATGGTAAACAGAACAGACATGCCATCTGGTCGAAAAGACACATTTAAACAAATGAATACCTTAGTAGATATGTCATTCTGAGTTCTGATTATCCCATGGAGTTAGATAACAGAGAACTTTCCAAAGGCATCCACCAACACTCTGTAGGACATGCAGTAGTGGCTTGCATGTTGCTATGATGCTGGCAGCTGTGTCACCAGGCTTTCAATACCAGCAGGGTTACCTAGTGTGGACAGGTTACCGTGAAGCTTCCAGAGTAAGACAGACTAGAAAAAAAAAACTTGGCTATCTCCTTCCCATGAAAACCAAATGAATGGCAACAAAATAGCCCCTGATAATGGTGCTGGAAGATGATCCTCTGAGGTTAGAAAGTATGTTGCAGTCACCCTAACCACAGATTCAAGCAGAGTGTAGACAGCACAGACATGGGCAGCCTTTCTTTGTTCTATTTCCTAAGGATGCCAGAAGTTGGCGATGAGGCAGTGACTACTAACAAGAGTGCAATGGAAGAACATGGCCATTGAATCTGAACACTCTGTAGCTCCCACACAACACTGCTCAATTTCCTACAACCTTGTCAGTGCATGGACAAGATACTTGGAGCTTTTGATCTCAGCATTTTAGGGGCGTGTATTGCAACCATCCCAACATTGACCTTGAGTTTAGGAAAGACTAAATGCTATCTGAGCACCCCTGGTGGCCTAATGGTTATGAGGTGGACTGTCAACGTACAAGACCAGAAGTTCAAGATCGCCAACTGCACCTCAGGAAAAACGCGGGACTCTCTCCTTCTCTAAAGAGTTACCATCTCATAGAAACTGTTCTACCCTGTCCTCTAGAGTCCATATGAGTTGCCATCAACTCAGTAGCAATGAGTTTTTAAGTGACAAGCTGTCTACACACCAGTGTACCTTGGTTGTGATGGAAGGATCATTTTAGTCTTAGAGAACAGCATGCTGCCGCCAACCTCCAGAGTCTGAAAGAGTTGAACCCCTTGAAAAAAAAATGGAAAAAAAAAAGCCAGGGTGACTAGATCAATGAAGATGTTGAGAAAAGGATGCTGAAGGGATAGATAGAAGCTAGGTTGTGGATTCATATCACAAAGGTACTGGAGCAATTGACTTAGGGCAATGGCATGATCACAGTAATGATGTTTTCAAAAGGTATAGTTTGCAAGCCAAATCAGAACAGGGAAACCAGCCGGGAGATTTCTCGACTGGTCTTGATGAGATGGCGGTGGCTTGGATTGAGTGGCAGCAACTATGATAAAGATGAAGGGACCTTCCAAGAGCATATTCTGACCTGGATTCTGGAACCTCTCATGTGGACAGCGGTGGGGTAGGGGAAGTGTCCCAACTGACTTCCAGATTCAGGGCTTCAGCAGCCAGGTGAAAGTGAGTGCATTTGTTAAGATGGGGAAAAGACTGGGGGAACTTGAGCTCACTGGATATCACTGCTTGCTGCAAGAAAAGCTGTTAGATGTAGCAAGGAAACCACGGATGAACTTTATTCCTCAGAATGCTTGCCTGCTTAAGCAATCAATCCACGGCTGAATCTTCTTTATCAAGGATCCTCCAACCACTGGGAGCTCTCATGATGGATGGATTCCTCCTAGCCAGGACTTATTCTCTCTCCCCCTGCCTTAGTTTGTGTACACGGAATGCATTTTGTTACAGTGGTTTCATTTGCTGCCTGTTTGATGTCTTTCAATGATAAGGCTTAATTAGATGAGTCTTAAAAATTGCTCTTCAAAAGAAAACATCTTGAGGTGTTTTATCATCTTGACTAGGAAAGGCTAAGACTAGGGATGTTTGCCACTTCCATTTTCACCGGCTGTCATGTACTTGCAAGGTTTATCCAGATTTGGTTGGCATTGCCGGTACTGTGCCAACTTAGCCATTTGGTTGTTTGGAACTGAAAAGAACTTTCGGAGAGAAAATGTGGACAATTCAGCGTCCTTGAGAGACTTTGGTAGAAGAGTAAGCTCTCTACGTTACTTAGCAATCCAAAACAATGTGCTACAGTTTATGAGTGACGGCTTCCATACAAAAATATCCATCGTAGAATTATTTATCGGTGCCCACACTTGGTGTAGTCTACATAGCCATTTATAGTGGACCAAGGACATTCACCATGAAGCAACAAATACTGTTTAAAAAATATGGAGATGATAAGCAAATAAATTAAACACTGACTGTCTTTGAGCCTAATGTGGTAACTTACATATCACAGGGATGCTTGCAAATGTCATTGATATTTCAAACTCCAGCAGGAACACCCTTGGAGAATCTAGCAATCTGTTTCTGAAAGAAAAAAAAAAGGCAGTGAAATATTTCTAGACAAAAATATAATGGTATAATTCTGGACACTGAGCCTCTCAAATAAAAAATCACTTAAAAGACAATAGGATGGAGAGCTGCCTCCTCAGAGTTGATGTGGCTGGAGTCGAACTTCTGAGACCTTCATTTACTAATGTAGTGCAACTCAAAAGGCAAAGAAACACCCATTACTCATTGGAATGTGAAGTGCATGTAGTGTGAATCAAGGAAAATTGGACAGGGTCAAAAATAAAACGGAAGCTTGGGTAAAACGATCCTGGACATTAAAGATAAGGCCTGGCTGTTTTGAATAAGATAGTCATAAAGTTTATTCCGTCTGGAGTGGCAAGTTCAAGCGGCACAGTGTTGCATTCATTGGCAAGAACATCTCAAGATCTGTCTTGAATATCACACTGTTCGTGACAGGATAAGCATCACGCGCCTCAAAGAAAGAAGAGCTAGCGTGGCTCTCACTCACATTTGCACACCAATCACTAATGTCACAGATGAAGAAATTGAAAAACGTTACCACCTTCTGCAGCCTGAAGATGATCAAGCAAGCAAGCTGTGTTGAAAAGCACTGGCGATCGAAACCTGAAAGTTGGAAGCGGAAAAGGAGTTAGGAAGCAGGGCTTGGTGACAGAAACGAAGAGGCTTCCTCCCACATACTTTGGGCATGTTATCAGAAGAGACCGGTCCCAGGAAAAGGACATCATGCTTGGTAGAGTTGAGGGACAGGGAAGAAGGAAGAAGACTTTCTGTGAGGTGGTTGGCAGTGGCTGCAACTACGGGCTCAAACATAATGACGGCTGTGAGGATGACGATGGGCTGGGCAGTGCTTTGTGCTGTACCTCAGGGTCCCCGTGAGCTGGAAAGGACCCCCTCAGCACCTAGCAATAACAACCACCCAAAATATAGCCAAAGTAACAAATAACCAAGAGCATTTGCTGTCCAAGCACTAACTCTCAGCGACCCATCTATTTCAGAGCAGATCTGTGTTTCATGGGATGTTCTTTTTGGAACCAAAAATAAGCAGCTCCTGCTAATGGAGCCTGGTTGTTGAGGAAGCAGACATCCGCAGATTGATATTCTGCTGGGAGAGGAGACCAGGGACCACAGTGAACTTCTCTGGGCCTTGCTTGGGCCTACTGGCAGCATATTGCTAATGATTCTCATCTTGCTGATTTCTCGGGTTGCCATGGACATCATGTGAGAAAAGGCAAGTGGAAGCTCCGTGGGTCAAGAATATTAGCAGGGGACATGTTAGTGGACCCCCAAGTCCCTGTGCAGGGTCCCTGCGTGGACTGGACCCAATGCACATAGGCTAGGAATGTCAACAGCCCAACTATCCAAGAGCACTGTAGAGTGGATGGTAGCAACTGTTCTTCGGCTGGAATGTAACATCTTATCATTTGATCTCCCTCGGGGCCCCATGGGAAACTATGCTACATTCCTGATTGCCGCCACTGTCTCCAAGATTGAGGTCTCTGTCAATTTTATATGGTCAATGTGGATGGATCCTTGTTTGTTGTGTGCCCAATTTGTTTATTTATCAATTTAGGGAAGCCGAGATGAGTGGAATTATGGAGTCAGAAACCAGACTGATGGTTGCCTAGGGACACAGAAAGGGAGGGGGGGGGTGAGGAGTCTCCATCATTGTGTAAAAGAAGGAAGACAAGGTTCCAAAATTGATTGTGGTGATGGTGCCCAGTCCCTCTCGAGATGCTAAAACTTTGAATTGTATGATAATGTTGATTATAGCTCAATTCTTAAAAAATCATTCATAGGAAACCACATGGTCAGAAACTATGTTAAAGCAAAGACAAGAAGGTTAGGGAGCAGGAAAATCAGGGGACCAGGAGTGATACAACCAGAGAGGAACACAGGTGAATGATGCCTGATTGTGAACAATGTAAGATGCATCGATGAAAGATTTGTGCAGAGGCTCTCCAATGGGAACCTCCTTTGCAGGATAGACATTCACTTTAGATCCAGTTGAAGTTCTGTTGGCTGCAAACGTGCACGCTGCCCTACCCTGGACCTGCTGGGGATGCTACAAAGTGCCCTCGAGTGGGTGACACCACTGGGGACAGTAGCACCCCTGGCCTATGACGAAGCCACTTTGTCCTCACCCAGCATTCCAGACATGTCAGTGCAGGCCAGAGTCTGTGGGAAAAGTCAAAAAGAGACCAGCCAGAGGAATGCACTGGCTGTTCCCAGGGCCCCGCGCATAACAGGGTCCCCTGTGTATTGTGAATCCTGGGTCTGCCGCTGCACAGCGGTGACAGACAGGGGCCGTGCTCTGGACCCAGTGTCCCTGTTCCCTCTGTGGGTGCGAAACCCCCAGTGCCTGCCTCCCTTGACCCAGGGAAGCAGGTGATGAGCAGGGTCTGTCTCTATCTTGCAGGGTCTGGACGTTTCCAGGGCATGTTTTCAGGGCCGTGCACACTGCCGGCCTCCCCTTCTGTCGCGTGTGGGGGCCAGGACGTTTCTAGGTCCTGGCTCACAGCATTGGAGCTCAAGGCTCAGGGTCAGGCTGTCTTAGCACACAGCCGAGGAGTGAAGAGAAAAGACAGAAAAACTGTTGTCATAAAGTTGATTCCAATTTATAGTGGTCTTGTGAGCGTCAGAGTAGACGTGGCGTCCAGGGTTCCCGATGGCAGATTGGTTGGCAGCAGATCGCCCCGCCTCTCTTAGGAAGCACCTTTGGATGGACCCTTCAATTTGCCCATGAGCAGCCTAGTTCATTTGCGGCCTGGACTGGAAGCTGAAGAAGAGGAATGGAATCAGCTGGTCCTTGGGTGTTATTTTTCTCCCCTTAAGAAGAAAACCGAGATAAGAGGCCTCTCCTGGGGTACTTACATTTCAATGATTGCTCAAAACTAACACTAGAAAACGATTCAGCAGCACTTTAAACGGACCAAGCACATGTCCCAGAACAGAGGCTTGAAATCGTGCTCACTGATCAACAGTTCGCTGGAAGCCGTCCCTGAATGGGCTAAATGACTGAAATAATGTGATTCCACGTCGTCTCAGCCAGAAACTGCCGGATGAGGGTACTGCTTCCTTATGGATAGTCACAGTTCATGAGTATGACCTTCTTCAATGATGGTATCAGTAAGCCAGGAGTCTAATGGAATTATAAAGGGCAGGTGTCATTCAAGCAGCAGAAAGTCAACTTCTTCTTCACTCAGAGGGAGCCCTGAGCTAGTTCTACAGAGAAAGCACGATGGCCGAGGTCATCCCACTTCAGCATGCTTGAACAAACCAAGCACGTGTTCCTCCGGGTTGCCTTTCCCATTGTATCAGCCCTATCTATTGCCTATCCATCTTTTTTGTTTAAGAAGCCAGCCACAGGGACAAGCAGAGGAAAGCCGGGGAGACTGAATCCTTTGGAAAATTTACCATGCGTACACACGCAGTGGGCCGTTTCTTGTAACTCATGGGAGCACACACATTTAACTTCCAAACCAGGTTGTTGAGTGGATTCCGATTCACAGTGACCCAGCAGGACAGAGTCGATGCCCCACAGTGTTTCCAAGGCTGTCGTCTCTACATCAGCAGACGGATTCGTCTTTCTCCCCAGGAGCCACTGGTGGGCGTGAACCCCCAACCTTTCAGTGAGCAACGGGATACTTGACATAGTGCCTTACAAAGAAGGCTGCAAACGTCAGAGCTGGTTGGGGATGACGATGGTGATGATGTTGGAAGGGATGGTATTGGCAATAGAAAGACTGCCCTTACCTCGCCACCATCGTCGGAGCTTTCATAGCTCCCTTTGGTCTGACGAGAGGACCGGGCAGCGTTTCATTCTATTGTTCATCGGGTCGCTTTGAGTGACAGTAGCACTGGGGTCTCAAGAGCCGTGGTGGCCTGGTGGTTATGAGTTGGGCTGCCAAGGGAAAGTCAGCAGTTTGAAACCACTAGCCACTCCTCGAGAGAAAGACACGCGTTACAGCGTTAGTCTCCTAAACACACAGGGGCAGTTCTGCCTTGTTCTAGAGGGCCTCTGTGAGCCAGAATCGACTCAATGGCAGTGACTTTGCCCTTTGTGGACACTTAGTCTTTCCTGGTGTGTGTTACACCATTTTGTTAGGCTGGATTGTCCAGAGAAACAAATCCAGAGACACTCATGTATGTGGAAGAGGCAGCTTTATATCAAAGGGCAATTGTATATTGAGAAAATTTCCCAACCCATTCCATATCAAGTCCAAAGACCGGAGATTAGCTCATAAGTCCAATATCAGCACTTGACTCCCAGTAATGTCTCACGCAGTCACAAACAATGATGCAAAATGCAAGGTCACGGGCTGGTGGGTGCAAAGTCATGTGGATCCAGCGGCGGTAGAAGCATCTCAGTGCTGGTGTGGGTCTCCACCTGGCTCCTCCAGTTCTTGAGTCTGGCTCAACAACAGAAGAGAGGGGCAGGCAGAGAGAGGGGGCTCTGTGAGGTTTGTCAACAGGAAAAGGGAAAAAAAAGGCAGAGAGAGCCATTTATCTCCATTGCTCTCCAATCGAGCTGCAACCTGATTGATGAGCTAAACTCCACCCCTTCACGCTTAATCCCCTCAAGTTGACACAAGATTATGTAACTACCACGACCAGGATCCTGTAAAGAAAAGGACTGCACTTGCCTCTGGAGTTGACATCTTGTGGGGTCACGGCCATGAGAAGTCTATCAACCAAGGGCATCACCTGTGTTTCCCTGGGAAGTCCGAACAGTTCCTAATGCCATGATTCGCTCTCTCTTCCCTGCCTGTTGCTTCTGACAAATAGAAAATGCTTTGTGAGCTTACAAGTAAGCATGTGACCTTTGACCTGCCATAAATGCATCCTGGTTGCCCCTCTGAGCACACGTGACCTGGCCAGCAAAATCCTGTCCTCATTCTTTTATTAACAACAGAAATGAAGGCATTACAGATAAATGAAATGTGTATCTGTTAGCAATGAAATGTTTCAGATGAACATTTCATCTCAGATCACTTACTCATCATCCAAGAGAAGTAAGGAAAAAGCAGGGGGAGAGGGGAGTCCCTGTTTCAAACTTCATAGTGCTCCCTCTTATATGGGTACCTGACTATGCTCTGTTCCAACTGGGAAAGGACTTAGTACATCTGTGAAAAATTGGCTCTTTTCAGACCGTAGATCTCAGAGTCATCCTCTGTAGCCAAAGACTTTTAAGGCGAATTCAGCAACGTTTCTTGGGCTCCCTTTGCTGTGGAGGAGTGCAGTGGCTGAACCATGTTCGTCTGCTTTCTGGCTGCAGAGTAACAAGAAAGAGCGGGGGGATGCAGCTGGTGTCCACACTGGCCCATCATGTGCTGAGTGCAGGACACATAGTCCTGGTTACAATCAACCACACGTACGTCTGGTGTGTTTTGTGTTTTTTGTTTTTATATCTGATCGCTAGTCAAACTCCCTCATTGTCCATTCCAACTCACAGCAAACCTATCGGACACAGTAGAGCTGGTCCTGGGGGTTTCGGAGACTGTCACTCTTTATGGAAGTAGAACACCTCATTTTTCTCCTGGGAAGTAGCTGGTGGTTTTGAACTGCTGATCCTGAGGTTAGCAACCAAAATCCTAACCATCAGGCCACTCTGTACTGCATATAATGTTAAATACACCTGTCAGTGGATCTGAAATGTGTCCAGCCGTTCACACACTCAGTGAGGGCGGGATTTCTAAAGGTAGTATTAATAATAAAAGGAAATGATAATGAAAGCTAAATAAAATTTTAAAACTAACAACAAAGTAGTTGCCCTATAACCCTGTTGGAAGTCAGGGACCACTGTACTAGGCACTTTACATGTTACCTGGGATAAAATTACTAAGGAAGACATGTTCCTCTATCAAGAAGCCCATATTCCTCCACAGGTCCACAATGGCGTTCCACTGTGACAGTGACATCAAGCAGGTCTTGATAAAATGTGGTAGGGACACAGAGGAAGAAAGACTCTTCCAGACAGCTGCCAGTATCCCCGCTTTCAGTTGAAAATCATTGATCTCCAACAAATAATTTCACCTTGATTATGAGTGCAGAGGCTCCCAGCCGGTTTCCCTCCAGAATTGGGTGCTGCTTGCAAGGAAAGAGCCATGTCTCACTGAGTGGAAGGACTTCAAACCTTGTAGACTCAATGAACCCATTCCAGACTGCAGAGAGAATTGGTGTTTCCATTGAGGAACTGATCTTTGATCACAGCAGAAGAACAGTTTCCTTTGCTTCTTTATTTAACCTACCTAGGAGCCAAAACCCTTCACGTGACATCACCCTAATGGGCCTTGTATGAAGTCCTGGTGCTGTAGTGGTCTACAAGGTGGACTGCTAACTGTTGGAAGCCACCAGCCATTTGGAGGGAGCGCAATAAGGCTTCCTGTCTCGCAATGATTTGCAGCCTCCAAGGAGAAATAAAATGTTATGCAAATGATCATGGCAACGTGTACAAATGTACTAGCTACAATGGATGGATGGATGAATTATGATAAGGGCTATCAGAGCCCTCAATGAAATGATTGAGAGAAAAAAAAAGATTTATAGCCTCAGAACTCCTGTCTAGGACTGCTAAGAATTAGGGTAAACTTGATGGCTGGAGGTTTGGGTTTTTCATACACATTGTCCCGCTCATTGATTCATATAAACAAATACGCGTCAACATTCCCATACGCATCACTCCAGAGTGATGCAAAACATTTACCCCATGAAAGTGAAGAGCATCTTGTGCAGATCTGCATCTACACCAACATCGGAGATAAGAGGCAGGCAACCATTAACTCTAGATACACAAGTCTCAAACTTCGTAGAAACAGGGGACGTCTGGTCCTCAGGAGCGATGCCCAGGAGAGATCATGGAGATGTTAGGAGGTTGAATGAAAGGCCAAGAACACAGTGACTAGTCAGCACGTGTCCTAATATTTTGAGGTGATAAGGAGTCCCTGTAGTTGAATCGCACTGAGTACAGGTCACTTATAAAAACATTCAATAATTGCCCTTCTAAGATAGAATAAGCCAAAAGATATCTACATGGGTAGTTCACATGCCATTACATTAGTCAATACCCCAATGTTGACTTTGAATTTAGGTGTAACCGACCAAATTGATCCCAGCCTTCCCGACTGCACTATCCCCACTGCTGACTACCTTGATTTGTTTACCCTGTTATTTTTTTCTCACTGCTGCTGTTTCTCTTTGGTTATTTTATTATCCTTCTGGCATACTCTATGACCTGATCGGACTCTCCTGACATCTTATCAAGCCCATTTTCTAAACCAACGTTTCATCTTTTTCTATTCCCATTAAAATTATCACCTGGCTATTAATGCTGAGCTTGTAGAAAGGGGCACACGTCCCCATAGCACAGTGGTGTTGATTTTCACACATTGCAGACAGCCAGTTCCAGAAACAAAGCCTTGCCAGCATACCTCTGGCCTCTTCCAAAGGCTTGCAGCTTCCTTCCTCCTGCCCTACGATGTCACCGTGTGGCCTCCTCACACCCAGTTCCATGATGGCTTTTTAAAACACTGGATGTTACTGGAATCATATCATGTATCTGGTTTCTCTTGCTTCTGTTTGCGAGACAACAACGAACACAAAATTTACTGCCATCAAGTTGACTCCGACTCCTTGGGCATCCTGTAAAACGGAGTCGAGCTGCCCCTGTGAATTTCTGGTCTTAGGGCCACAGAAGCCCCCATCTTTCTCTTAGAGAGCAGCAGGTGGGTTTGAGGTAAGATTGCCTCAAAATACCAAGCAAACCGAAAGACCCACAGGACAGACTATCAAGTGAATTCCAGTTTAAAGAGCTGCCTCCTGGAGCTTCCTGGACTGCAGTCTTTATGGGAAAAGGCTGCTACTCCTTTCTCTCTCAGAGTGCCTTGTGGGGTCACACAAGCAATCTTAGCAGCTAAGTGCGATCAACTGTACCACTTGGGTTCCTTGTCTTAGACATAAAACCAAAGACTCAACTCACTGCCGTCAAATCGATCCCAACTCAGAGTGACCTTATAAGGGAGAGTAGAACTACAGCTTTGGCTCTCCGAGACTTTACGTCTTCGCAGGCATGGACAGCCTCACCTTTCTGCCTTGGAGCAGCTGCTGGATTTGAACTGCTGACCTTGTGGTTAGCTCATCGATGGGCTCCATTTCTAATTGCTTTCCCAAATCTTACTGTGTGTATGTATGCCTTGTTGGTCCATCTCACTGTGAAGGGACATTGGTGGCTGAGTTAGGAACGACTGGTTTATGTGCATCCTGTAGTCAGGGTCCTGGACCCATAAGATATGAAGATTTTGAGGTACAAAAAATGAGTGGTCTGTAATAATAATAAAAAAAAAAAGGACATTACTTTGCAATGGGCTTCAAAACATGCCTTTTTGGGCTGAGCCCCGGTGACGTAGTGGTTGTGCGTGGGACTGCGGCCCACTGGGACGGAGGTTCAATTCCAGCAGTGGGGCTGGGCTGCCTACTCCCACCACCAGAGAGCAGTGATACCCTCCCCCCCCAAAAAAACAACAAAAAACAAAACAAAACAAAAACATGCCTTTTTATTGACTACTGGGTCGTTGTGTGAAATTTGTATCTAGTGCCTCGAAGTGTTTCTTCAACATTTTTATACAGAGAAAAAAATTACTCAGTGCTCTCAAGTCCATGCTGACTCACAGAAGCCTTAATGGACAGGGTGGAACCATCCCTGTGGGTTTCCAAGACTCCAGCTCTTATGGGAGTAGAAAGCCCGGCCTTTCTTCCTCCGAGTGGCTGGTGGCTTCAAAATGCTGACCTTGCAGTTATCCGCCCAATGAGTGATCACTGCTCCACCCGGGCTCCACATAGAAAGGCGCACTCTGTATGCTATACCAAGACAACCATTGGACTAACTGACGTTAGATACAGACTGTCCCTCCCTGGTCAGACTTCACCTACAAAGGAGACTAACAGGCAGACATAGGAACTTGGCGCATTCATTATCTGAGGGCTGCCTGTACAGCTCTGTGTATTCTAGTTCCTGTCTCCTCGGTCTTTTTGGCATATCCTCTCAAATAGGATGCTGGGTCACAGGGGAGACAAATATTCGACTTTAGCAGATTCTGCCAAATGTGCACTTTTTTTCCCCTAAGTCATTGACATTCCAAGTGTGTGAGAGTTCTGCTTGTTCACCCACACTCTGTATCATCAGTCCTCAATGTCAGTTGTGAGAGCCCAGTGTAGGGAGAGAGGCGGTGCTTTCTCTATAGAAACAGGTATAGTCTCAGAATGCCACAGAGGGTCTCTACGAGGGCAGGGTAGTGCTACTGCAGTGTACATTGTAGTTTGGATTTTTCTAATGAGTAATGAGATCGAGCGACCCACATATGGCTATTTCCATAAATAATCCTTTTTTTTTTCTTTTTGGCTAAATGCCTATTGAAGTCTTTGCCCATCTTCCTTTTGGGTTGGCTTTTTAATTTTCTTGTTGGTTTGTGAGAATTCTGTATACATTCTGGAAAGAAGGCCTTTGCCAGGTATGTCTATGTACGACCAATAGATTTTATTGCCACTCTTATTATGGTTCTTAATTTTAATTTTAACAAAATTCAATGTAGCCATATTTTTGCCCCTTTATGGCTAATGAGTCCTATAAACTGCTTACCAAACCTAGGCCCATCCTTTTTTTTTTAAAGGTATCTTCTACTCTTTTTCTAAAAGCTTTCATTTTTAAGTCTGCATAGTTAGCACAACATCCAATCTACAATTATTTGGGGGGTAAGTGTTAGTTTGAGGTCAGGATTTGTTTATGTCTTTGAATAGTTTTTTGTTGTGGTTCATTTGGCATATGTGAATAGGCATATTATCAGGCAGAGAGCATTACAAAGTGGATTACGGTCGATGTCGTTAGGTTAAAATGTAACACCTTATCATTTTATCTCTCTTCTGCTGCATTTTCGATTGGCTTCAGCATTTAAACATTTCCAGCTTTCTTTTCAGTTGAAGTGTTTCTCTGTTTTATATGAACATTGTTATTGGTTGTTGTTGGGGGGGGGGCGTATCTTCATTTTGTGTGTTTTCCTGTATAAGAAATCCAGGATAGGTAAAAATATTTTTTTTCACTTTGAAGGCCCTACCTTCTATCACTTCTCTTAGTTCTGTAAAAGACACACAGCTCTCACAAATGATGTAGAACGGTGAGGGTAGGTGGTCCTAGAAAAGCCATCCTCTCCTCTGGGCACCCTGTTAGCTACTGAAAAGGAGGGACTGGACAGGCTTGTTTCATTCAGTCATGACAAGGTCATTCACAGACGCTGTGGCATAGACTGTGCTTCTCTCCTCCCCCACCCTCCCAAGAAGGTCATAGAATTACACAGAAACTATCCGAAGCAAAGCGATCTTAAAAATCTATTCCAAATGCTTCATGTTACACATGAAGGACTGGAGAGGCCAGCTGTTAAATGAACTACTCAAGGTTGACTCACTCATTAGTGTCTGTTTAAATGACCCAAAGGCCCTACGATCACATGTTTTCCCCCTTCTAGAATCCCCAACGCTTCCATATTCAATCCTAAGCATAAAACCGAAACAATCCACAAGAGACACTTGCTAGTGTTTTATTGTTCCTGGCTCATGCTAACACAAGCCCCCTAGATCTATTTTTAAATGTTTTATTTTAATTTCCACCCTCACAAATTATGTGACTTCCTGCCAAACTCAGACTGAAATAACTACTTGCCATTCCTTTCTCAGTCCAAAGATTATGTCCCGTGGCTTTTCATCCTTCTCTCCATTATGAAGAAACAGGCTGTCTTGCCCTTCAACCCACAAAACAGAAAGGCGCTTCAGGAAGGAAGCCCATGGAGGATAGTACCTTCAAGCTCAGAAGGTGACAGGGAAAGTAGGTGGTGGTCTGTATCCTTATGGACAGTAGACGTAACGATGTTCATCTATGTGCCTGGCTCTCTCCTCTATGGACTGGGATAGAACACCTTCACCATGACCACACCACCACCGGCAATCATAGCAACACTTATCAACATCCGCAATAACACTGCCACAATGACCATCACCGATACCAGCGAGAACAACCCAGGCCCCCCGTCACCACCACCCTCCTACCTTTGCAGCAAAGACGGCACGTGAAGGATCATTGCTTGGCCAGTGTCTTTATTCTGTACACCTCTCAGCCTCCTGTTCACCTGCTAATGGATTTATGAGACCAAATCCCATATGAACCCGATAACTAGAAGAAGAGCTGAGGCTTCCCAGCTGGAGTCTAGAAAGCTCTCTCTGAAGCATTCTTGGCTCAGATGTCCCCATGGGCGACTCCATTCTGTGAATGGGTGTTCAGTCCAGATGTCTCCTTTCCCAGGAACCATCCCCATGACCCACCCTCAGGTGGTCTCCAGGGATCCTTGTCACATCACGTTTTATTTGCCCGGGATTGGGAACCTGGGTATGGTCTGTGCTTCACAAAAAATGAAGCATAATGAAAGCAGGGTCCCCTCTCCTCCCTGTGGATCTGGGCAAGGGGCCCTGGTGGCATAGTGGGTTCCTTGGGGACTGTTCATCACCAGGTCAGCAGTTCAAAACCACCAGAAGCAATACAGGAGTAAGAGAAGGCTTTCAACTCCCTTAAATAGGTAGCGTCTCAGATGCCAGAGCAACCCTGTTCTTTATGGCCTCTCTGAGGCAGTATCAACTTGATGGCAGTGTTCAACCTATATGTGAGTCTGGGCCCATCTGAAAGTACGCGCTGGACAAACCAACCCCTGCGGGTGTGGGTCTTTCAAGCAGACCCACTACAGAAGGTCAGCCCCTGGTGTTCCGCACCGGCTTCCCTTCTTACTGGTGGGATGAATCTGGGCAAATGACTTAAACACACCAGTCCTCGTAAGCTAAGAACATGCACCCACAAGGTTATTCTGATGAGATAGAGGGTCCAGGGTTCCACAGGGCTATTGGATACGAGACAACATCTGACAGATGGTAGTCCTTCTAACCTACTCTGCAGTCCCTGGTGGGGGGGGGGGCACGATTAATGTGCTCCACTTGCTAACTGAAAGCCTAGTGGTTCAAGACCACCCAGAACTACTGGTTTGGAAGACATCTGGTGACCTGCTTCACCCCATCCAGAAACACCCCAGTCACTGTCAAGTCTTTGGAGCAGAGTTCTCCAGTGACACATGTGGCGTTGCTGTGGGTCAGAGTCAACTTGATGGGACTGGTTTGGGAGTCTTATTCTTATGAGCACCAATTCAACCGTGTAAGGTAAGAGTTAAAGTGACTGAAAGCCTGGCTTACGAGGCTCGTAGTTTTCAGAATCCATCATCACCTGCTGCCCTCAAGTTGAAACACAACTCATAGCCACCCTCGAGGCCAGAGTAGAATTTCCCCCTCGGGTTCCCAAGGCTGTCATCTGTACGGACGTGGAGGATTAGAGAAAGGTGGTGAGGTTTAACCATTGTCCTTTTGGTTAGTAGTCAAACGCTTACCCAGTCTACTCACAGGACTCCTTACTTATCTAAATGAGGAGACGGACATTCTGTGTGGTAAAGGAGAGGGGCAGCGAAGAAGAGGAAGGCCCTCGATGAGATGGGGTGACGTGTGGCGGCGACAATGGGCTCAAACCTAGAAACCACTGTGAGGATGGTGCAGGACCAGAAGGTCTTTTGTTGTGTGTGTGTGAGGTGGGAGTGGTGGTGGTGGGGGGGGAACCTCTATGAGTTAGAACCGACACAATGGTGCCTGACCGCAACAGCCCCCGGGGCTTCAGGAGGAGCCTTGGTGGCCTTGTGGCTTACATATTGCTCTGCTCACCTCAAGGTCAGCGGTTCGAACCCACCGCTTGCGACCTAGGAGGAAGATAAAGCTTTCTGCTCCTTTAGAGATTGACAGCCTCAGAAGCCCTGAAGGGACGTTCTACAGTGTTCGACCGCTGTCACCCTACCGTGGACGGCCCATATGAGTCAGAAGTGACTCATTGGCAGTGAGTTGAGTGGTTTTGTTTGTCTGCTTTTTAGGGACTTTTGTTTGCTCGTCTTAGGGGGCTTCAAAAAGTTCACAGAAAAAAATAGAATTGAATGATAATAAGATTTACCCAAGAACTCTTTTCCTCCTGATTCTCTCTTCCCTGCCCCCGCCCCCAATGGATCATTTTATTGGGGGTGCTTACAGCTATTGTAACAATCCATAGATCAATTACATCAAGCAAACTTGTACAGACACTGCCATCATCATTTTTAAAACATTTTCTTTCTACTCAAGCCCCTTGGTATCAGCTCCTCTTTTTTTTTTTTTTAATTATTTTCTTGGAGGCTCGTACAACTCTTCTCACAATCCATACATTCATCCATTATGTCAAGCATATTTGTACATTTGTCACCATCATCATTCTCAAAGCGTTCTCTTTCTACTTGAGCCTCTCGATATTGACTCCTATTTATTCCCTCCCTCTCTCACCTGACCACCCCTGTGAACCCTTAGAAATTATATATATATGTATATGTATTTCATATCTTACACTATCCAATGTACCACTTCACCCAACGTTTTTGTCATGCATCTCAAGAACTTTTTGAAGTCCCCTTTGCATCTAGTTTCTAATCAAGGATTCTTGACTTAATTTTGGCTAAGTGACTCCTTGTTTTAATACATTATGATCACTCCTCTCTCCTGCCCCCTTCAGGAAAAATAGCACCTTTCAGCAAACCCTTGTGGTGTGAACTTTTAAAATGGGCTTTAAGTGTTTAAGCAAATCAGAGTCTGCACTGACGATGCTTTCCCACGTGTCTAATGTAGAGAGAGGCTGGCAGTTGTCTTTCGCATTCCTGGATGGCTTCACTCGCCATTTTTCTGAGGACTTTGAGAAAAACCCCTCTCTTGGAGGCCCATATGTCTGATTTCGGGGAGAGATCCTTCTTTGCTCCTGTGACACCTGGCTTCTCCAACAGCAAATACGTGCACATCAAGCCCACGTTGATCTGTGTGTATCAGCAGCCGGGTGAATAAATAGCCCCTGGCCGCTGGCCACTGGCTGGAAAGAGCAGGAAGACAATCTCAATGGCCCAACTCTCCCTTCCTTCTCCCTTCCCGTTTCCTGCATCTTGTGTCATTCCCCTGCCATGTTCGCACAATGCAAACAGTTGAGGATCCAGTTGGGGGGAAGTCAGCTGTCTTCACTTACCATGGCCACTTCAGAGCTTTCCTATCTGTCCAGTGACAGGAAAATATTAAAGCCAAGGGCTGCCTATCCCAGACTCTGAAGAGGCGCCAGCATTCTGGCTCACTGCTCCTGTTGAAGCAGGTCTAAGGTGTGACAGTGGCTTTACTCTCACGGCAATCAGCGCCGTGGTCCTTCTCGTGCTTAACATCAATCGCTGTGCTTCACGGGAGTTAACTCAATGTGGCCCACTAGGGAACACCCATAATTATGTGTCATTGTCCACGCTCTCCTCTCCACCCGCCAGTCATGTTCATAACCGCCAGCAGTGGCAGGTTTGGGGCCCACAGGCCTCGGGGGTCTGAAGCGTAAGCAAAGGCGCTGTTGGCTGAGTTCTCAGAACTAACCTTTGCCGTAGTCACTGCTTGGCATTCACTATGCCGCTTCTCCTTCACCCCATTCTTTTG
>PVJH01012053.1:0-66052 GCA_004026705.1 Nesogale talazaci
ATGCCTGATATTCGAACCCATTGACACCTCATGATCACACAGGCTAGTGTGCTTCATCCATCCAGATTTTGTTGCTTCTCGGGTAGATTCTCAACTCTTTTTATTTTTTGCCTTGACTTACACCATCCACTGAATTCACTCACCTGAAATTCTGATGTTCATTCCTTTTGAGTTCAATCACACAATCATTGTTGCTATCCGTTCTCTGACCACCCATCCTCTTTTTCTGTACTCTCAGGAAATCATTACTCTCACTCATGCTTCTGAGGGATTTATCTATCTTGGATTTCACGCATCAAAAGATCTTACTATTAGCAATTGACATACGCAGGTCTAGCAAGATTAGCGATGTAAAACTAAGATGATAGCAGTGGGTGGAGGAAATTTTAAAGAACCAAAGGGTAGTTATGAGTTTCATCACCAGTCTACTAAACCCTGGATGTGTCATCTCTTCTGTTTGGCCATTATACGTGAGACTGTCCAAATCAAGTTGGATTTGTATCTCCCCTTTGCCTCTGCTCCTTCAGCTGGTGTGCTTCTTCCATGTGAGCTTTGTTGTTTCTCTGCTAGATGGCTGTGTGTTTAACTTCAAACTGTAAAACTCTTGACACTATATCCTTTAATAGCTGGGCACAATTCGTTTTCTTCACCACATTTGCTTATGCATCCATTTTGTCTTCAGCAATCATGTCAGAAAGGAATCATCATGGCATGCCAGATTATTAGAACCACATATTCTTGCATTGAGGGAGTGATTGAGCAGAGGCCTAATGTCTGTCTGCTACATATCCTATCATTGTGTATAAGTAAGTTTACATAATTACATATTTGTATTTAGAGCTCTATAAATGCCTGCTGCCTTCTAGTTCTCTCTTTTCTTTCCTTTTATCCTCTATCTTGTGTTTTTCCAGTGCTAAGTCCTTTCACATTTCATTATTATATTTTGCAGGTGGGGGGTGGGCATCACTGCCCTGGTGGTGGGAGTAGGAGGCCCAGCCTTGCTCCTGAAGAGCTGCTGGTGGATTTGAACCTCCAACACAGTGGGCTGCAGTCGCGAGCACAACCACTACACCACCAGGGCTCAGCTTCATTATTATATTTTATTTTATCTTCTTCAAGCTTTCCTTTGACATTTCCATCATTTCCTCCATGTGTTTTAACTAGTCTATAATTAAAAGACAAGAGCCTCTTCTTACATCCACTTTGATGTTTTCTTTCTTTCTTTTCTTTTTAACAGATTATTACTTTATTCATGTATGATGTTTTTCATGTCATCCAAGAATTCATCAGATTTTCTGTCATTAGTGTCAGTGCATCAACTTGCCTTGTTGAGATGTTCTTGAAATTCAGGTGGGATAGACTCAGGTGATATTTTGCCTCTGGTTGGCTTGTTTCAATTGTATTTTGCTTTTCCTTGAACTTACATAAGATCAATTGATAGTCTGGTCCACAGTCAGTTCTTCACCTTGTTTTAGCTGCTCACTGTAAGCTTTTATATCATGCCTTTCCATAGATACAGGCAATTGGATTTCTTTTTCTGGATAAGTCCAAGTGTAAATTTACTGGTTGTCTTATTCTTCAAAATGGTATTTTATGAACAAATTACTGGTCTCATAAAATTCTATCATCTACAATCAAAAAGGTCATATTTTCTAACTTCTGTTCCAACTCTGACTTTTCAATGAACAGTAAATGATGACATAATTGGATTGTATGTTTGATGAATATTTTACTGAACACATTGGTAGAATTCATCCATTTCTTCATTGGTATTTCTGTTTCTTTTCATTAGTCTTTTGGTGTGTTATAATTTTGATTCTTACAGTTTTGATTATTTCATTAAGGTTTTCAGCCACTGATCCTCAGAAGTGGACATCCAAATCCTTCTTCCTAGGTTGTTCTTACTCTGGAAGCGCTGCTAAAACTTATATATCTAGGTCTCAGCCACGGTGGCATAGTGATTGTTTGCGGGACTGCGGCCCAATGGGTTGGAGGTTCAAATCCAGCAGCAAGGCTGGGCCTCCTACTCCCACCACCAGAGAGCAGTGATGCCCCAAACACACACACACGCACACACATACACACACAAAACAAACACCTTATTTATCTTGACTACTCTAATGGCATGAGAAATAAGAGGGGTTGCATTATCATATAGCATGCAGCACCACCCAAATGATACAGCAGAGTACAACAACATGACAGACAAATGATGGGCATTTGTGATAAGCCACATTACACTTGATGACATTACTAATTCTCTAAGTACCTAGGGGTTTAGGAATAATTTAAAAATCAGCAAGAATAAACTATTTTCATGATGTTTCTTTATAAAGTGTATGACTTTAAAGAAACCAAATTGTAACTTTTTATGGGATATTGATTAATTTCAATTTTGAGATGTGTTTTATTTATAGTAAAAGGAAACCAAAATATGTTCCCTTTTAATTAGTCTGATTTCAAAAAATAAAAAGGGAAAAAGTATTATTGTGGTTTTCTAGACATGGCATAACTATCATGTCAAATAAACTAGACTTAGCTGTGCTACTTTTCCTTATTTAAATAATAATCCAACTGGAAAGGTAAAAAATAGACATTTTTATTTACTGAAACATTTGTCTTATTCAAAAAGTAGAAAATATATTTCCAGGGGCTATGTCCTTGAAAGTTAAATCATGCCCAAATGGAGTTTAATAAACTAATTTTTGATGAACCCAGGTCCATAGTTCATTTTTTTCTTTTAATATTATTTTTTAAATGAGTAAACATATAACCTGAAGAAAACACATGCATAAACTTTAGCACTATAAAAAAGATAATTTACAAATGAAATACAAATACTTTTGCAAGCTATTACAGTAGCAAGTTTTATGCAACAGCTTTATCGTGTCCTGGAACTAACTTTCAAATTTAAAATTTTGTTTTTGTTTTGTTTAAGGGAAAAAAGCATTCTTAAGTTCAGGTCTAAACTTATTCTGCTTCTATATTTTGACTTCAGTAACATTAATACAGAAGAAAATACATATAGCATTAATATACTGTCACAAACATTAATAGCTTCATGGAGTATTTACTAATTCACAATAATTATAACTTGCAAAATGTACTTATGAGAGCAAACTAGAATTAAAAATAAATAAGGTATCTAATGAAAATATCATTTAACTGAAAATGGTTTAGCTTTGCTGCTTTTCTTTATAATTCTGTTAAATGGATATCTAACACTTTATTCATTTTAAATAGAGCAAATGTTTAATTCCAATCTGTTTTTAATTTAAATATATATGAATGAAACTTTGTTTTCACTAACAAGTAAAACATGGTAAGTAAAAGAAGCATCTCTTAAATTTGTTGCATCACTTCTGGTTATGATAAAACTAGAAACAAAAAATATGTTGAAAATAAATTGTTTGACACTGAATAAGTGTCAAATTATGGCAACCTCATGGAAGGGAGCAAATATTCATCATTAAAATGTTATATATATGCATATATATAATTTCTCTATTGACCTAACTTTAATTGTATAAAGGGTCTTTGACCCAACACATGTTGCAAAAAAATGATGACAAACATCTGCTGAGTAACTACATGGGGCATTAAATGATTTTTTTAAATCTAAAGTAGACACTCTTTTACTGTTATATTATTGTTACTTATGTTGATGTATTTCATTTAAGGAATTAATTAACACTGTAAATACACTTATGAATTTCCCCATATATTATATAAGTGACCAGATTTTAACATTGGTAAACGGGACACCATTGATGGGGGTGGTGGTGGTGGTGGTGAGGTTATATGGGGTGTATTCCCTTCCGGTTCTTGTGTTGTTCCCTAGCTTGTCGTGCATTCTTTCCAGGACTTTTTTAAAATGCTGCGGGATGCAGGGAAACTGTTTAAGACCAGGACTGTCCCGCCAACAGGGGGACGTCTGGTCACTTTACTCCAGTTAGTATTCTTTATGCTTATAGTATACAAAAACAGATGAGTTTTTGTTGAATGATGGCAGAGATAGAAGAGTAAATAAATCAAGAACATAAGGCATTTGTCTTGAAATCAGGTCAGTTAAATTTCAGGATAGCAAAGGGCAAATATCATATTAGAATCTATGGAAAGCCTAGAGAAGGTGGAAGTTGGGGACATAGTAAAGATACTGGGCCAAAGCCAAAAAGAGGAGGGAAAGCAATTGGAGAGAAAAGGGAACCTAGGATATGGTTGTTTAACCCAGTGTAGGCTATAGAAAATTAGCCAATTTGTAGTTTCTAGATCATGCTCTTGAAAAAAGCAAAAGAACATGCTCTTGAAGAAAAACAAAAGAATAAGAATTATATGGGGCTATTTTTGAAAACAAAGTAAGAGTTATTTTCTAAATAAATCATCACTTAATCTAAAATCTTACTCGTCCTGATAGAATCAGATAGATTTATCCTCTACATGACAATCACAATATGTTATAATGATGGAAATCAGTTGGATTATTCAGATTTATTAAATACAAGCATAAAAAGTTTTAAATTCCTCTGAAATAACTTCAAACTTTTCAGTTAAAAAGAAATTGAGTACTCAATTTAGTGTTTCTGACTAGAACTATATTAAGAAGCTGTTGAGTTTCAAAAACAATATGACCATCTGTCTTCTCTTAAGTTAAAACTGGACACTTTATAGGCTTAAAAGGAAGTAAAACAGGATGAAGAAAATCATCCTAAATTACAGTTAAGTTCCTTGGTAACTTATTTGTAAAAAGTTATTTATAAAAGAAGCAAATATAGCCTTTATTCTTGATAGTTTTTTGTTTTCTTTTGGTTCTTGTCAATTTTAAATTTCCTTCAATTTTATCTCTATCTCTATATCACCAACTCTCTCTATATTATATTATATTATATTATATTATATTATATATTTAACATATATGTATTTAACAAATATATATATATTTGTTAAAGGCAACCAGTTGTTTTATTTCTGTTACACCATCAATAGATGATCCATAATTGTGTGTCAGAGATGCTGCTATAACAGAAATCTAAACTAAGGAAGCAATCTTGAAGATAGGTAATTAGTAGCGACAAGGAGGCATTTAAGGTATCTAAAAGTAAAAAGCCTAGGCTGTCTTGGAGAGTTGCTGGAATTTTTCACTTCAAAAGCAATTCTGACTCAGAAGGGAGGAGAGCTGTAACACTGGACACAGGGCAGATGGTGAGGAGCAGTGGAAGCGTAATGGGGGTTGCAGAACCAGCCGCAAAAGAGCTGAGTGCCTTTGGTTAGGGGTTCCTGGAAGAAGTGGGTATATCGGGGCACTTATCAGTAGGTAAGCTGTTGACATTGTACACCAAATAGTCCCCCAGGAAGAGCGGGCTAAACCATGAAATCCAAGACACCAAGAAAAAAAATGTTGCTGTCCAGCTGTGTAATCTGTGGCAATGCCCGTAAAGAACTCACATGGTTCCTTTGTTAAGGAGAGGTATTAGGGAAGGTATTAGATTCCCGTAAGCCTTGATCAGAAAACGTTAAGGATGCAGACATTGGCCTGTAGCAACATCTCTCCTTAACACGCTGTCAAGTTGTTTTCTGACTTGCAGCCTCTCAGTTATGTGGTCCCTTGTCCTCCGTGGACCAGAAAACCAACCCACTGCTTTGTCTCTCAGCGTCAACGTTTTGACACTCTAACCCTCTCCTTGCCATAGGCTCTTCTGGCAGAGAGATCAAACTTGCCCCACTGGTGGCTTGGTTTTCCTTGTTGGAATTAGAGGGTGTACAATCTATGCAGAGACTACAAGCCGGATACTGCCAAGCCAGAACACAGCTTGAGAGTAGTGGGAAGAAAAACAAAAAGATCACAAAGGCACATCCATGGAAGGTGAGGTAGAGTGCTGAAAATGCCAGACTTCCAAGCAATATTCTTACATATTTTGAAGATCTAAATGTTTCTTCTTCAAATTATGGAGTAAATCCTTCAGGCATTTTAATATATAAAAGTCAATGGATAATTCATGTTAAATATTTCAGATGTAAGGTTGACCCCAAGCTTCTTTGTAAGTTCCTAAGAGCAGCAGCTGGATTTGAACTGCCAAGCCCGCGGACTGCAATCCCACACTCAACCACTTACGCCACCCGGGCTTAGCCCCGAAAAGCTATAACTTTTAAGAATTTCAACACACAAGTGAAGAAGTTACACAGTCTTACCACAATATTGTAACATTTTGATTTTAATAAAGTAGTTTGAGCTCGGATGGGCCCATTTTGAATCTCAGAATATTTGAATTTCTAATGATTGTATCAAGATTGCTAACTGTTCATTATGACTCATAATGACCTGATAGAACAGAGTGAAACTTCTCCTGAGGGAGCACAAAATCTCATCTGAAAAAGCTAGCCTTGTCGTTCCTAGTCAAACCCCCGGCCCAGTACACCTGATGGTTTGCACAGTCATTCTTATCTCTGCCCTATTTTCAAGACAACACATTGGAATTGCCTGCTGTTCAGCTCCTAATAATTGTGAAATGGTACTTGGGGAATATTCCAGCTTCATGCAATTTGCTCTGTGCAAATATATCATACAAACTGTATACACTTCCTCTAGCTCAGGTTAGCTAACACTACATTAAAGAGCCTGCTTTTGTACGGATGAGCTGAGTGATGAGAGGCATGTGGTGTATGTTCTTTGTCTCAAAAGCTAGGGCTAGGAAGGGGAAGGGGACCCCATTTATTGAACTAGCAAGTCACGTGTACCCTAAGATAATGCTAGCATTGGATGCACCAAAATGTCCGCTGACAGTGCGATGTAATTCAGCAAAGCAGTAGAGTGTCATAAGCGGGACAGTGGATAAAGAAAAAGTAGGAAAGTCAGATGGAGGGTGGGGTGGGTCTGACTTGTGATCCTTTGCGATCACTCTTGGATTGGTGAGTAAGTGAATTCTCCCTTTTTCTTGATTAGTCAGAGGACGTCACATGTAGCTTTAGCCACTTGCTCACACTGTGTCAGACATAGCCATGGCATTTCCAAATATCTCATATGCAGAAGAAAATTGGACAATGAATGAGAAGAACTCTAAAAGAAATAACATATTTGATTTACAACATTGGAGAAAAAAATGTCTTGGGAAAAGAAACAACAAATGATGGGACGCTCCTTTATTTTGTGAAATTTTATTTTATCATGAGAGAGCAATCCCTGGAAAAGGAAACCATTCTTCATAATATATACAGTGAGAGAAAAAGAGGAGGATCTTTGTGGTAGTTACATAATCTGGTATCAACTTGACACTATCAAGAGTGAAGGGATGGAATTTAACCTGTCAATCAGATCACAGCTAGCTTACCTCATCTGGCGGCACTATGGAGTTAAATATCTCACTGGAGGCCAGGCATATTAGACATTCCTGATGAGAGGGCACATGTAGCTACACTAATGGAGCCAAAGCCCTGCAGCTGGAGAAGCCACATAGTCTATGACATAGAGACACCTGCCAACACTGAGATGTTTCCACCACCACTGTATCAATGATACTTTCCATCCACTGGCATGTGATCTTTCTACATTCACCATCATTGCATGTGTTGTGTGAGTCAGGAGAGGAATTTGTAGATTGATATTGGACATAAGGGCTAATTTAGGAGATATGGACTTGCTCTGGACTGGCCTGGGATGTTTTATTAGAATGCATTCACTCTTTTATATAAAGCTTGTTCTTACACATATAAGTGCTTATAATTTTTTTCTCTAGTCAACCCAGACTAACAACCCTCAAAGAGTTGGATTTTCAAAGTGTCTTCAATAATGGGATGAAACAATAATAACGGCAAAGATACAACAAACAGGACATTGTTTCTTTCTAGCATTCATATGGTTGTTACGAGTTGGAATTGGCTGAATGGAATATAATAACAATATGCAATCTAAAATCAGGGTGACTTTAAATTTGGGGTTTGATGTGATGTGATGAAACTGATTTACATTTGGCATGAACATGATTTGGGGTGGGGAGGCAGCCAAAGTGTGGATTGATAGGGATTGAAGTTTGTCACTCCAAAATATGTATGACTTTGGCTGGGCCATGTTTTTGTTACTGTATATTGTTAACTGATGTAATTATTCTATGTATTATGCATCTACACTTCTATTATATTAAAAAGGCAGAACATAATCTCAAGAATTAGGTTGCATTTTGAGCCCATCTCATTTGAAATTTACATTGATTTAAACAAGCAAACACAGGTCAGAATGACTTCTTATTACCAAAAATGCTACCAGATTAGCACATACTACAGACATATGATTCCTTTGTTGGGCTCCTTCTAGACCCAGAGAAATTTGATTTCAGGATGACCCACAGATGGAAGAAGACAAAGACTTTACAATAGGTCTGACAGAAAAAGACTTCCTCAAAATTAATGCCCCAAATTTGGACTTCTAGTCTTTGAAACTGTGAAATCAAAATCGCATTTATTTATGCTACCAACTTTTGTTATTTCTGTTACTCTATCTCTAGATAATTTAGACACATCATCAATGGACTATGTCAGCATGATATCCCTGATCTTATATTCTGGATAGTCTATTAACTGATTCAAAGCTAGAGAGTGTTAGTAGCTTTTCATTTTCTCTAAAGTCAAGATACTAATAGCTGCTTTTTAATTTCTCAGAATAATAGAATAAAGGGCTTCAGACCTGTACTTCTGATACAAACAATTCAGATAATAGTTTTCTCTACATGTTCACCATCTAAAATGGTATAATAACTCCTCAAATTTTGACTCAATATATGATAATTTATTTAACTTGATTTTTTCAATATATTCAATGAAACAAGCCTAAAAGGCACAAAACACATTAATACTCACTCCCCTAGCATGGATTTTTTTATTTATAATATTTTGTTTTGTGCTTTAGTGTGAAAAATTAACTATCACAAAGAATGTTGCCCTTTAATATACATTTCATGAGAATTAACTCATTCTTAATATTCCCATAAGCTTTAAATTTGCAATTGTGCTTTTACATAATTCAATAAAAATTCATAGAAAGGTGCTAACTTTTTCATATACCATTTCTTTAATAAGGAGTGAAAAGCAATGGTAGGCATGTGTTACAAAAATGTAAAGTTTCATTTCCTCTGTGTTCATTAAAAAAAATACACAGCTCCTTTCACAATGTTCTTAAGGATCTATGAATTCTAGATGACAATCAGCCATTGCTATCATATGTATGACACCTTCTCATTCCATCCTCTTATTTACATACATTCAACATATCATTATTGGATGCATCCCATTTCCTAAGCGATGTGTTAGGAAAGGAAATTAAGGGTGAAGAATTTTAAAGGAGGATAAGAATGAGCATATAAACTTTTAGTGACAGAGGACAAAACAAAACAAAACTGAAACACACTCGCTGCCATAGGATTTATTCTGACACATAGCAACCCTCTGAACAGGATAGAATTGCCTCTGTGAGCGTCCACTGATACAATTCTATTGGAGTTAGAATTCTTCATCTTTTTCCCATGGAGAGGTAAGCAGGTTCAAACCCTTGACCTTGTGCTCAGCAGCCCAGGCATATCCTACTGAACCGCCACAGCTCCTGTGCCAAAGGATAGGAAGTATCAAGGAAAAAAATAATGACATAGCAAAGCATTTTTGACTCAAATTCAGTGAGTGTGTACAAACTCTACTATGTTTTATTCAATGAATTTAGTTCGGAAGAAAATGCACAGCTTCAAACTAACTGATGAGATAACTAACTAAGTAATAAATAGCTAGATAACTGATAAACTAAAATCACTAAATGTGTGAGTATTAATTATAGCTAAAAATTAAATAAGAATTTAAACCAATGTGATGCTAGTGGAAGTCAGCATAAGTTTCTTGATGTTCTGTATCTTTAGAACAATTTTTGGTGATCAATACATTTTTTGCACATTTGTCCTTTTGCCTTGGTGGACATATGAATATATGCTTCAAATGAAGAAACTATCTTGAGGCTATAAGGTGACAACCAGAAGAGGAAATATATCTATATATCTATATATATACACACACATACATACATATACACACACTAAAAATTACTGAATTGACATTTAGAAAAAAAGACTAGACCATTGATGGCACTATAAAGCCTTTAGGTTTATATTACTATGTTTATTTTCCTTGAAAATAAATTCCAATGAATCTCTATTTTATGTAAGCCATAGGTTGATTGGGTTTTTCCTTTGCTACTGAATATGCCTGCCATCAAGTTCATTCCAGCTTATAGTTATCATATATAAGTGTTTCAAAAGTATAAATGTTTATCAGGCCAGAGAACCTCTTTATTTCCTCTGAAGGAGTGACTGGTACGTTTTCACAATGTAGCTTGTGGCAGCAACCAGATGTCTAGCCCACCGAGACACTCTCACTGCCACGGAGCTGATCTTGGCATATAACTACCCTATAGGGCAGGGCAGTGCCCCTGTGGCTTTCTTAGACTATGATACTTCACAGGAGCAAGGAACCTCGTTTTCCCCTGAGGGGTTTCTGGTGATTTTTGAAGTATTGATCTTGTGTTTAGCAGCCCAACATGTAATCCATTATACCACCAGGGCTCCACAGAATAACCAAGGTTCCCTTAAAACTGAAAATAATTTAACATGATCCTGTATGTGCTGAAGTTTGTGTGTGTGTTTAGCATAAGAATAGAAGAATAAGACATACCTATATATGTCTAAGATATGGATAGAAGAAAAACTACATTCATATGTATTTATTTAAAACTGTGTAAACAATCACACAAAAAGAATTCAAGACAGAACTAGGTCTTCAATATGTAGGAAGACTTTTAAAGACAGATAAATAGCCACCTTTTTGGATTTGCCATGTTACCTTATAAGTATTTCTTTCTGCAAATTACCCTTGTGTCTTATTTCATGAGGTTTAAATAATACATGAATTCACTATAAGATGCAAACTCATTTTTGTTTTTAGAATACTTTGCAATTTGTTCTTATCTTTGCAATGAGAGATTAAAACATGCACAGCTATCCTCAGAGAAATCAAGGTTCATATTTAGCTAAACCCTATCAGATTCTTGAATGATATATTTATTTTTATTTTATTGACTCAATAATTACTGAGTAATGAATATATTGCTTCAGTTTTCTAAAGACAAGATTTAGAATAAGTATTTAATTCTGCTGTGTAATAGAAAAGGTTTTAATAAACTACATAATATCCTCAGTGAATTTCTGAAATGGTGATTGAACTAATATGTATTAGGCCAATTATTGAGTGCAAGGCTAATAACACACCTTGATTTTCCATGTTTTTCTCAAAGTTATTTCTTCAAAGATGTTCAGTTCAGTTTGTAATTCACTTCATCATTAATTTGTTAGCAATTACTACTCTTCATTGATGTTTCCCTGAAGGATATTCTACTAGACAGGGAATTATTTACTATGTAAGTCAACCTGGTAACCCAAACTATAGACTAAGCGAGTTACTGACAGCTGATGTTAGCTCTTGTCCTTAAAGGATTAATGCTGAAATAAATTCAATAGGAAAACTGTATTTGTTTAGTTCATAAATATCAACATATTTCTTTTTTATTATAAAATATATAATCATTTTGCCTTCATTTCAACATGCTGAATATTTTATTGCAGACTAATATTAATTAATAATGAAAACATAGCAATAAACCTTAATGGGGGGTCATATCAGATATTCTCTATATTCTCAGCTAGCAGCCAAATCACTCTCAAAATCTCAGGTCTCAGCCAATTCTCAACCTCACAGCGACATGCTAACCAAGTCTTTCTGCAGTGCTCAGTCTCTCAGTCATGTGGTTCCTTGTCTTAACCTCTATGAATCAGGAAGCCAGCCTCCCTGTCACTCTGTCCCACAGATCCATAGTATTGGGCCAGAGAAGTAGAAGATAAACCAGACACAGTGCTGCCCTTTTGAGTCTCTCTGCCATGGCCTCTGATGCTGTTTACCAACAGCCTCAGAGCTTTGAGTGTTCTCTTGCAAGGTCCTCTTTAGTTGTCCCTTCTTCTTCCAAGGTTGCTCATGTGTATAGCCTGGAGAGTGTTAACTAAAGCAGACAAAGTTCTAGTATTGGTATTGGCACCCTGTTTGTGTAGTCCCACTCAATCATTTGATGGGAGTTACAGGGATTTGGGTAGAAGTGACATATTAAGAAATTACATTGTAGCACAAATACTTCTTCAGTATGGTCACTGTATAATAGCTTAAATTCTGAGCACTGTTTGCTGAAAGCTATAGGTTACATAGGGGGATTCAAATCCATTTTGAGTATTCACATGAACTCAGTCTCCATTGGGTTCTTTCTTACCACTGAGTCGCAATATAAACAGTTCTACCCTTAACCACAATGTGTTGAAAGTGGATTGTTGAGCCTCTCATGGCCACCAAAGGGAAGGACAATCTTACACTCATAAATGTGCTTGATAATAACTTTGGTGGAAATTGAGGACCTAGTTCTTGATGAACATGAGCCATATTTGGATCATGTGGCCAGAGGATTCTTTGCTAACCTGTAATAGTGTTTACATTGTGATACCTTTCTCCACCTGAGTGCCATCTTTGATAGTGATGACATAGTGATTTCTTGAGGAAACTGCTTTATTTACTCTACTTTATAATTTACATGTGTGGCTTTAAATTATTTTACATGATTATGACCTCTTGGTCATGGACCCCATCATCTGGATGATTTTTATTTACTTTGCCTTATCCTGTTTTAGAATTGCTATAATTCTCTACCAACACATTCATCATATTTTAAGCTAAAATAACTCAAATATAAAAAACAAGCCTTCATCTTCAATATTGAAAAGTTCTATGGGCAACTCCTGAAAGGAACTGTTGTCTCAAAAGTCCAAAGAAGCAGTTCTAGGTTATCCTACAGGGTTACTGTGAGTCAGAGCTGTGTGTACACATACACGCACACACAAGAAGCTGGATGATGTGGAAACACTAAAGAAAGATGGAAGGATACACAGTCATTGTACAAAAAAGGACTAATCCACCTTCCACCACTTAAAGAGGCAGCACAGGACTAAGACCCAATCTTGCTGAAGAAAGTTCAAGATGCATTGAAAGCATCAGCCCCAATAAAAGCACTAGAAATCGATGACCAGTTAAAAAAATTCAACAAGATAATTGAAAGCAGTTAGTCATCTATGCCAGGAAATTTGGAACACTACTTAGCCAACTGACTTGAAGAGATCCATATTTACATCCATCCCAAAGAAAGGTGTGTTAGTTGCATAATCTCTTGTTAATCTGAGACATAAGAGTGAAAGGGTGAATAACTTATCAGTCTTGTCACAACTTGATGACCTAGTTGAGAGGCACGAGGGAGATAAAGAGCTTGCTGGAGACAGGACTTGCTCACTCACTGGGAGACTTCCCAGCAGACTAAACACATGGAACTAGTACAGAGCCCTGGAGCTGAAAGAGTAACACGGAGACCCCTTCCAGCACTGAGATGCTTGCACCACCACTGGATCCACAAGACTCCCCACCCACTGGCCCATGATCTTCCTGCATTTGACGTCATTGCATGTATTTCATGAATCTGAAGAATACTTTATAAATTGGTATCAGACATATGGGCTAATATTAGGCTTATGGACTTGATCCAGACTGGATTGGGATATTTCCTCAATGTACAATACTCTTTATATAAAGCTCTTTTTTATACACTTTTAAGTATCTATGAATTTGTTTGCCTAATCTACCCAGATTAGCACAAAATGTGACAAAACAGAATGCATGAATTACAGAATAATATCATGGACATAATGTGCAAGTAAAATGTTGCTGAAGACCACCCCACAACATTTACAGGGACCTTCCAGAAGTACAGGTTGATTCAGAAGAGGACACGGAACAAGAATTATTGTTGCTGATGTCAGGTGGATCGTGGCTAAAAGCAGAGAAATTCAGGAACCTATTTACGTACGTTTTATTGATTATGCAAATGTATTCAACAGTTGAAGCAATAACAAATTGGATAAAATTGTAACCACAGAACCTCTCAATTTGCTTATGTAGAACTCGTGCATACATGATGAAGTAGTTATGAGAAGAGAACAAGGATTAAAATCAGGAGGAGTGTACATTATGGTTATTTTTCTCACCATACTCATTCAATCTAGTCAGAGAAGCTGAGTTATGTGAAGAATGTAGCATCAGGATTGGAGGAAGATTTATTAACAACCTGCAGTATGCAGGTGACACAGTCTTGCTGAAAGTGAGAAGAGTCTGAAGCACTTGCTGATGAAGATGGAAACTGCAGTCATCAGTTTGGATTACAATTTAATGTAAAGAAGATAAAATCCCTCACCACTGGAACAATAAGCAATATCATGATAAATGGAGAAAAGATGGGAGCGATCAAAGACTTTATGTTACTTGCATTCACAAGGAATACTCAATGAAGCAGCAGTGAAGATATCAAAAGATGTGTTACATTATACATCTCAGGCACAGGATCTCTTTAGAGTATCAAAAAGCAAGGATGTCACTTTGAGGACCAACATGCTCCTGACCCAAAGCATAGTATTTTCAATCACTTCATATGAATATTAAGATGGAAATTGAATAAGAAAGATGGAAGAAGAATTAACGCATTTGAGTTGTAGTGCTGGAGAATATCGATAGACAATGTACTACTAAAAGGACAAAAACATAGCTGTCTTGGAAGCAATATGACCAGAGTTCCTCTCATGTTCTTTTTGATATATTCTTAGGAGAGACCAGTCTCTAAAGAAAGATGTCATACTTTGCAAAATAGAGACCGCCTAAGATAGAAAAGTCTCAATGAGATAGATTTACCTAAGGGCTACAACAGCTGAAGTCCAGGAAAAAAAGTGAGGATGGCATCGGACTAGGCAGTGTTTTGTTCTGCTGTGCATAGGGTTCCAACGGGTAGGAACTGATTCAAGGGTACCTAACAACAAGAACAGAAAATTATATTTAAATTTAAGTTCTTTTTTCATACATATATAAATTTATATATGTATATATAGATAGTTTTTTAATGATTGTGGTTAAAATGATTTTGGTTAGCAGCCAAGCACTTAACAATCATATCTTCGAGGCACCTTTTTAAGACTAGCAGAGACTAAAAGAGTCAACATAAATATATACGATTTTCCTAAACATTGTTGGTATCTCTCTTCATTGTATTTTAGTAATATCTATAATGATATTTCTTTAATTCTTGTTTGTGAATTTTTTTTCTCTTTTCAGTCCATGTCATTTCTTAATTTTCTTGTTTGTGAAATTAATATTCTAAAAAGTGCACTCAGGTTTCTAATGTTATTTCATTCAACTCTGCTCCCATTTTCTGATTATTTTGGTTTCCAATTGTGCTCCTTTGTTAAAAATAAACAAAGACATCACAGAAAAAGTCACCATTTTTTATGGGGGTCCCATGTGTATTTAAGTAGACCTGTGCTCCATAGGGATTACAATGACTTCTTTTTTTCTTCATAAATTAATTGACAAAATTTTGGAGGTGTCCCTAGATGGAAACAAGCTTTCCATCTTTCATTTAGCAATGTATTTTTTCAGGAAATATGCACAGTCTGACTTACGTGTTTTTCTAGACCCCCAGAGTATATCAGAGTATTATTAAAGCTACTTACGGATATCTGATTCCCAGGACTTCTCTTCAAAAATGTTTACCAGGTTGTTGCTTATCCCAAACTAAGGTAACTATAATACAATGAAAATGTAGGGGATTGCTTATCAATGAATGCCCTTGGCTGGTGTATTTTCATGAAGGCTGTTCTCAGTCTGGTCACATGGCCGTGAATTAGGTCCATCCAAGGAGCTGTGCAATCCTTGAAGGAGTTATGGTGTTTCAGTAGTGGAGCTCCTTGGAGATGATCAAACCTGGCCCACCTTTTCTAAAAACTGCAAGGCTTCTGCTTTTCACTGCTACAGTAGCAGTGTTCTCAGGGAGGAAACAGAACCCAACTTCAAGTATAATTTATAGAGACACATTTATTAAATATTAAATAGAACAAAGACAAGAAAGAGACCATTAATCTTGAGGATTGACACCATCCATATAAGGCCATATGGTGTTCAGTGATCAATAGCAAGGTGTCCCCTTACGTAGAATGTGGAATACAAGTGACACTGCTCAAGCAAAATTGATGCCAGATCAATTCATCAGAGTTGTAGGCAGGATGCTATAAAAGTCATTTAGGCCAGAATGAGGGTCCATACGTTATTAAAAAAAAAAACTGGTTAAGGGCCCTGTGATCAAATGAGTCTATTGGGACTCATAGCAGCCCTATGAGACAAGATAGAATTGTTTTTTCCACAGGACAGTTTCCCAGACTGTAAAAATCGACATTTTCTCTCGAGATGTGGCTGTTCATTTCCAGCTTCTGACTTCAAGGTTAGCAACCAACTACATCATCAGGCAGATGCTCGTACCCCAAAGTCAGCTTGGGCACAGCTTGGGCACAGCCGGGGACTCCCAAGGATTATGTTGTCACCCCCCTGGACTGACCAGGGAAGGTGATCATCTACTTTCATAACACACTCTACCTGAGGTCAAGTCTATTCATATTGCTGACTACTGGTTAGAAAGAACTCAATGGGTGGGCTGAGCCCTGGTGGCGTAGTGGTTGTGTGCAGGATGTGGTCCACAGGGATGACAGTTCAAATCCAGCAGCAGCTCTCCAGGAATGAGACTGAGATTCCTACTCCCATCAGGGCAGTGATGCCACACACACTAAAAAAAAAAAAAAAAAGAAAGAAAGAAAGAAAAAGAAAAGAACGAACTAAATGAAGACTGAATTGATGTAGAGAGTCAAACTATGTGGAGGCCAAAAATTGGATTTAGGTCCTTTATTGTGTGTTATTCTGGGTAAACTAGAAAAACAAGTCTACAGAAACTTATACACAGTGTGTATAACAGAGTTTTATATATAGGGTAAGTGTACCTTCAGAAAGCATCCCAACCCAGTTCAGTCAAAGTACAAAAGTCTGATTGAGTCCATATGTCTGACACCAATATACAAAATCCTCCTCAAGTTCACAAAACACGTACAATGACGCCAAATGTAGGACGATCACAGGCTAATGGGTAGGAAGTTTTGGATCAGGTGGCAGTGTAAGCATCTCAGCACTGGCAGGCATCTCCAGGCAGCTGCTCCAACACCCAGAGCTGAATCAGGGTCAATCCATGTGGCTTCTCTTCGGGAAGGTTTCATGGGAAGTGAGCTTTGCCAGCTAAGGCAACCGCACACCGGTCAAAACATCAAAGAGACTGGAGAACAAGAAAAGTGAGGATCACTGAGCCATTTATCTCTCTGCCTTCAATTCTTACCACATGTGTTTATTGGCCAGGTTGGCATAATAAACTTTAGCTCTCTCACTTGGTGAGTTTCAAAGCCTTCTGAATATCTAGTATTCTGAATTTAAACTCTAATACAGCTGTGTGATACTAAATTTTTAAGGTTATAATATAGAAATGGGGGTGAATAATAAAGACAGACTAAATTCAAATATCATAAAATGTTCATGTTCACAATGAGACTCTATTTTTTCTTGGAAATTATATATTCAAAGTGCTGTTAATATTTGATTAATTTTTCAGATTTCAGAGGAAAAGTAATTTTTGTAATTTTTCTAATAGCAAGTGCTAGAATATCAGTATTTTTACTGTGATCCTCTGAGTTCCAATTTCTACATAGTAGCAAAATAAATTGAGAAAACAACTCTCCAAGCTGGGTTGAAGTATAGGAAAGATATCTAGAACTTTGAGAAACTTAGTTTTTTGTTTTCTTTTGTTTTAAATAATAGATACTGGAGTTGTTAAGAATTTGGAGTTGGTTCTATGTCAATGACATTTTTTAGCATGTTTGTATTTTACCCCAGATAGTGACATGATCTAGATGTAACTCTACATTAAATTTTACTGCATACTGCCTTGAACAATGATATTAAACCCTTCAAAACTTTAGCAAAACTCTATTTTCTCCAGAGAGAGATACTATGACTATTTTTCAAAGCTGCGTGATACAAACATCTTTAAAATACTATCTGAAAATGGTATCAACACAAGAAGCAGGCAGGGCTTGGTTAAAAGAAAGCAGTCAGTGTCTTGTTTACAAGACATTCAAAATCTTAAATGGCTCATTGAAACCTGCTACCTAACTTGTTACTTTACTCAAATAAAATCTGCTTTGTACACACGTTGCTTGTTTTGGTGTACCTTTCTCTTGTTACTCTTCAGGTGCTGAATTAAGATAGTTACTACAGAAATATATCTTGTATATTGTGCTATCATAAGTCATAGGCTTAAAAGGTCATAAAGCTAAATGATAACTTTCTAAGGAAAATGTTTTGGGGGATATAAAGTACAACAACCAAACTATACACAATATCAAAAATATCTGCATTTCCTTGTGAAGAATGGGGAGAATAGAGTGTTCTAGTCTAAAATTTAACTGGGAAATAGAAGCTGTTAAACAACTTTCAAATTTTCATTGTTGTTAATGCCATCCAGTGAGTCCCAACTCATAGCGACCCTATGTCCTACAGAAGGATACACAGCAGGGTCCTGAGTCTGCCTTACCATTGTCCCTATACCCAAGCGCATATTTGCAGTTACAATGCCAACCCATTGTGTCAAGGATCCCCCTTCGCTCCACTTTACCAAATGTAATGTCCTTGTCCATGGCCTGGTGCATCTCTAGACAGCATGCCCACTGTATGCAAATTGCAGCTGAACCCCCTTTCCCCCAAGGGACTGTATGATTGCACATCTTCCAAGACAGATTGGTTTGTCCTCTGAAATTAGGAATCTTATTTGGCATAGTCTTAATATTGGATAAAATAAAATATCAATTGTTGACCATTTAAAAGTTCTCTAATGCACCCTGTCTAAGGTAATTTATAGCTATCTATAAAAGGTATTATTATAGACTACAATAGAGTGGTGCAATAGATTACAAATAGTGATACAATAGACTACAAATGAGTGACATCAGCACACAGATTGTTTTTTCTCACGTGGCTGTTGTAAGTTGAGTTGAGTTGGCCCAATTTGAACTCACAGAGACTCTGTCTACCCTGCAACAAAGCATCTGCCCTGAACCATCCTCACAATGGCCCTGCTGCGTAAGCCCATAGTTAAAGCCACTGTGGAAGTCTCACTCACTGACAGTGTTCCTCTTTTTCAGTAACCTTTCATTTAACCACACACGATGTATTTTCCAGGAACTTGTATCCTGTGAGATAAAGTCTCCTTATACTTGCTTTTAAGGAACATTCTGGCTATACTTCTCCAAGGCAGATTTGTTTATTCTAATGGCAGTCCATGGTATTTTCAACACTTTTTGTCACACTCTATTTCTTAAGAAACACACAAAAAGACCTCGCAATATAGAAAGGTATAATTACTCATCTTGAGCCATTTACAAAAAATATGTCTTAGTCCGGAAAGAAGAATAGTTCTTCTTTCTTTTCAGCTTCTATGCCTTGATTTCTTGATGATCACATCACAGACATTCTCCTGGCTCTTTCCGCACCCCCAATTGCATTCCTTCTTATTTAGCTGTGCCAAATATGCTTTCTTTTTCATTTCAATAGTAATTTACTTAAGGGATATCTTAGATGGATATAAATTTACTTATAAAATAAAGGCTAATTTCTTTCCAAGTGGGATTATATCCACCTCTATCTAAGTAATTCCAACTTACTTCCACGCTATAGAACAGAGTAGAGATGCTTCCTAAAGTCTCAGAGATGACAAATCTTTATTGCACCAGAAAAAGCCTCACTATTCTCTCCAGGAGCATCTCATGAACTCATACTGCTGACCTTGTACTTAGTAAGCTAGTAAATAGCTCACCACTTCAACACAGTCACAGTATAAAGGGCAGGATGGTTTTTAGGGACCTGAACCGTGGTGGTGTAACAGGTTATGTCATTTGAAACCATGAGGTGCTCCATGGGGGAGAGATGAAACTTTCTACTTCTGTAAAGAATTACAGTTTCAGAAACCCACAGAGAACAGTTCTATGCTGGCCCGTAGGGTACCTAAGAGTTGGAAGATGTGCATTCTGTATTGTACACCAGTATGCTGGGTTTCCAGTTTTTGGTGAGATCAGTTTTTTTACAGATCCACTCAACATCAATTTGGGTTTAGTTTTTTTTCTCAGAATTCCTTTCCGTGGTTAATAAAATGATACACTAAGATAATTGCTTCTTTAGTAAATTTTAGTGTATTCATGGCATTGCTGTTATTCTATATAATCTGTGCTTGTTTGAAACCTTGCTTGATTCAATTTGCTACACAAATCATTACCAAATTATGAGACCAGAACAAATTATTCCCTACTGACCAGTTTCAGACTAGTGCAGAAAAAGTGGGATTACGTTTTTACTACAGACATACCTCATTAGCTTAATATCATTAGGGCATAATTTATTTCTTTTTCTTATAATTACCTTTATATATAAAATTATGACAGTAAAACCAACAGTTCTACAAATAAAGCATGCCCAGCCTTTATAATTGTTTCTAGCAACTGATTTTGATTATCCTGGAATTAAGATTTCTGTGTCCCTGTAATTGGGAGCACAAAATAGGATGAAGGACCTCATATGGACTTGCTGGCTTCCCTCCTGCTGCATGATCAGATATGCCTCCACTGTCCATTCTTTTATAGGATATTCTGACACCAAACATTCACATGGAGACTCTCTACTGTATTGATTTGACAATTTCATTGAAATATTCAGAGAATTACAGACAATACTCATGACTACAAAGATTTATTAAGGGAAGCAGTGATCCCTACCTGTGTAGTGATTATGTCTTGAGCACTAATCACACGATCAGAGCAGTTCAATACCACAGACACTCCAAGTGAGAAAGACAAACATTCTGCTCTTGTAAAGAGTTAAAGCTTTGAAAGTCCACAGGGGTGTTTCTGCAAGGTCTTTTAGGGGTGCTATGAGTTGAAATTGACCCAATGGCAGTGACATTAGGGGAGCTAACAGATTATCTTCATGAGTCAGGATGAGGAAACATTAAGGATACAAACATCATTCAAAAGCAACAGCTCTCCTTAGCCAGAAGTCACGTGTTCTAGTCTTGGGAATTTTAACCATGTTGTCAATGGGTTTTTGTCTCCATGGACCAGGCAGTTGTGTGAGTAGAACAAGGGGTTATTGCTTGATTTAAAATCAGGAAAGGTTTGTGTAAGAGTTGCATACTATTACCATAATTGTGCAATCTGGGCAAGTAATCAGGAAAACTAGATTATATGAAGAAAAGGTGACATCAGGAATAGAGGAAGTCTTATTAAGAACCAGAGCTATGCAAGTGACACAACTTGTTTGTTGAAAATAATGAGGAATGAAGCTTTTACTGATAAAAATTAGAATTGCAGCCACCAATATAGATTACAAATTAATGTAAAAAGCAAAGTAAAATAAAACAAAGCAAAATAACAACTCCAACTCTCAGAACTGAACCAGTAGGTAAAATCATAAAACTAAAGACAAGATTGAAGTTTTCAAGGGTTTTGTCTTGCTTCAATTCATAATCAATGCTGATGGATGTAGCCATGAAGAGATCAAAGGGCACATTGCTTTCAGTAAATCTGCTGAAAATGACTACCTGAAAGTGTTGGAAAGGAAGGATGTTACTTTGAGGACTAAGGTACACCTTCCCCAAGGCATGGTATTTTCACTCACCTCCTATGCATGTGAAATTAATCATTGAATAACAAATGATTAATTATTAATCATTGAATAACAAAGACCTAAGAAAAATTGATACAGTTGCATTAACATGCTGGTAAAGAATATCAAAAATACCATGTACTCACAAAAGAAAAAATGAATGTCACGGCAAGAGTACACACTTGTGTTAATGTTAGTCAGACACAACTAGAGAAACAAATTATTAGACATCTACATATATATGTAAGAAAGAGCTTTATTTAAAGAGTAATTATAGTTTAAGAAAAAAATCTAGCCCAGTCCAGATAAAGTCGATTAGTTTAATATTATCCCATATGTCCAATGCCTATCTACACTTTTTCAGACTCATGAAATACATGCAATGATGCCAAATGCAGAAAGATCTCAGCCCGCTGGGTGGGAAGTCTTATAGATTCAGGGATGTTGTAAGCATCTCAGCACTGGCAGGAGACTCCACATGGATGCTTCAGCTCCAGGGCTCTAGGTAACATCATGTATCTTGTCCACAGGAATGTCTTACTGGGTGTGAGCATGTGTCCTGCTAGTCTCTAAATAAGGTCATAAGCTGTGACCTAATTGACTACACCCTTCCACTCTTAAGTCTCAAAGTGACAACAGGTTATGCAGCTACCACAATTCTCTTTAGAGAAAATGATGGCATGAGCTTGTCTTCTGAATCTTGGACATCTCAGGAGAGATGATTTCCTGGAACAGAGAAGCATCAGGAAGCAGTAACAAAGATGAAGAGCTTGGGCCATGTGGATGTGTACCAATAGACTCAAAAAACAATCGAGAGGATGACACATATCCAGGCACTGGCTCATGTTGTTGTACACAGGGCCACTGTTAGAACCGACTCAATGCTACCTAACAAGAGCAACCACCACTCTGACTCAGAACCAGGGTTAGAGTCTCCGGCGACACCCAATTTGATCATTAATTTCTTTTCAGTCTTTTTCATGACCTTTTGTTTTCTTATATGAAATTCTTTATATCATTCCACAGCTCCTAGGAATTTCTGCCATGTTAGTTCATTAATGCCTAGAATATTTTCTTTATGCACTCCATTTAATTTTATGATAACCTCCAATATCTCTTCATTCATACTGGCATATCCAAATTCTGGTTTTTCATACATATTCCCAGCTGTATATGTTCCTTTTCTGTCATAAAAGGGGGGCTATGATGGCTTTATTACATCTAAGTCATTATGATGATCTCTACTGTGAGAAGACAGCTCTTCTTCATTCATATTCTTCACTCAGGTGCCTTCTCACCTGAAGGACTCATTTTCTGGCCTATGGGGTTATATGTAGCTATCACTTATGATGTTTTTAGTATCCAACAATGTTACACACAGTTATTCATAAGGATTTTAGTAATTAACACCATGGAAGTGGAAAACATACTCCTTTTTCTTAGTCTGGAAGCTCTGATGATATCTGTTTACTTTGTTTGACATTGTAGTTATTTGAAATACCAAATACATATCTTTCAGCATAACAGCTTCCACAGTACAAGAAACTCATAGATAAGTATTGGACTGTATAGTGTAGAAGTCTTCAAAATTCACTGAGACTTGTGCAAAATGGCATGGCCTGGGCATGTCTGAGCTCTCTATTGCTATATGGCATATGCCAGACAGGTACCCACCTTCTAGTTTTCTTCACCTTTCTGACACCAACCATTCTTTCAGGGCACTCTGCACTCTGCGGGGCTTGATAATGTATTGCCATGGTCAAACAGAGTGCAGACATAGTTCTTGTGATGAAGGAGGCATTGGATTCTTATCAGCAAGGTTAACAGTTTGAAAACACTAGCCAGCATCTCAGGAGAAAGATCTTTCTCAACCTGCAAACTGTTACAGTCTGAGAAATCCACAGGGACAGTTCTACTCTGTCCTGTAGGGTAACTATAATTCACATCTACTAAATGACAGTGAGGTTTTTAAATTTGTTTTATTTTTTTCAAGGTTGTGGACACATTACCATTGTACAGGTCAATAAGCAGTTAGGATATAGTCATTCATTGATAACAACACTGTTCCTCAGTCAGCCTCCAAACTGCTCTCTGGACCTCTGCTCCTTAGCCAAGCAGCCCCTGGTCTATTGTCCTCGGATTACTATCTGTGTCAGAGATGGCTCTTATACACAGCAGAATAGTGTTTTCTTGAGGGGGGTTATTTATTTATTTTTTCATGTTTAACCTTTTATTGGGGGTTCATACATCATTTCTCATAATACATAAATACATATATTGTGCCACACTTCTTCACATGCCTGCAGCTGTTATCACTCTCTGAACCTCCACCTTTCCATCCAAGCCTCTGACCTCAGCCTGCACTTGCACTTAGCAGAATAATTTTAAGTTATGTTTAGTTTTCTTTCTTTCAGAGGGGCCATGACCGCATTATAGTCATGAGTTAGACTGCTAACCTCACTGAGCAGAAGAAAGGTTGTGTTTTCTACTGTTATAAAGAGTTACAGTCTAAAACTCACAGGGGCAGTAGTTCTACCCTATACATTAGCATTGACTACATAGCATTGTTTGACTACATAGCATTGTTTGACTTTGGTTTTCTTAAACAGAACATGTCCAGACGAAACCAAAGAGTGTCTTATGGTCCTCCCTTTACCGTGGTCACATCTATTAGGAACACATTCTGCCTTAGTCATATAACAGAAATCTTCCTCCTAAATTATATATAGTCACAAATTTAGAATACAGAATAATAATGCATCACATAGGAAATCATGATTAGAAAGGTAAAATCTCTTGATTACATTTCATAATAGAAATGACTATAAGTGACTGTTTAAACCTTTTTATTTATATGGACATTTAAAGGAGCCCTGCTGATACAGAAGCGACACATTAGGCTGTGACTCCATCGTTTGCAGTTTGAAATACCAGTAGCTCTGTGGAATAAAGACAGAGTTTTCTACTGCCCAAAACAGTTATAGTCCAAATTGCTTTTGGAAGCATTACAGCTCTCAGTCTTGATTTTTACTCGCCTGTTTTTGTCATGAGTGTCATTTCACAGCAACAGGTTTGGGGTTCCTCTTCATTGGTGATTATATTTTCGGTCATCTCACATTTTTTTTATTGGTCCAAGAATGTTATTATGGAAAGGAAGTCCAGCCGGTGTAGATGATATTTTGGGGAACTCTACAATGAAGCATTCAATTCACCATTTTAACTTTCTCATAAAAGTTGAGTGATGGTGGTGGGGGTCAATAGCAACATCTAATTTCATCCAGAAAACAGAATTTTGCAAATTTCATCAGTGACTTGGTTGTTGAAGTTAGTTGCATTAGAATTGCACAGACTTCTTGTTTCTATTTTGAGGATGGATTCATTTTTTTCTTTCTTTCTATTTTATCATTGCATTGTAATGCTTTCAGGTTGTCCTCTGCAGAAAAGGGAAAAGAAGAAAGAAAAAGCTAGGGAATGAGAGAGAGATGTGGACAGAAAGACACACTATGGAGAATAAATAACAAACATCCATGGCTCTATATTTAGTTGTACTTAAGAATTTTTTAAGAAGTCTTGGTAGTGTAGTGGGTTAAATATTTCACAAATGTGCAGTTCAAATCCATTGCTATTATTTCATGCGGGGGTTATAAACCACAAATCATAAACCATTGTAATATAAATACCTTTACCCAGACAACAGTCCTGTCAGTTTTCAAAAAGCCAAAGCGGAGTCTCTACATGCTTACTCGGTTCTGGTGTTCTCAGAAATTTAGTAGAAGGGCGCCCTTTCACATAGGGAAGAAAGCATGTTGACAAACAGAAGACAAATTGTATATATTCCCCTGTAGTTTTTTTATTATCACTTGTATACTTGTATGTTTCCTACATTTAACATTTGTAAAAGAGAGAAAAATAAAATACTGTATATTTTATCACCTTTGGAGTACATGGATAACGTTTGATTATTGGGAGTGTTTTCTGGAGACAGACCCTCTATGAAACTCAATTATCAGCTGATCTTCATTTGGCTGAGAGTGGTTATTACTCTGACCCAATTGCTCCAGATCAAGGAATTCATATTTTGTGGTAACTTCAAGAGAACAATGAAACTCTCTGTTAATGTACAGGCTTATAATTTCAGAAATCTTGTAAGCAAATTTTAGATTGTGAAAATATCAATATTACCAAAATTACTTAATAAATTCAATGCAATTACCATCCAAATCCCACAATTTTCCAAAGAAATGGAAAAGTGAATTATCAACTTTATATGGAAAGGAAAGAAACCTGGGATAAAGATAAATAAATAACAAAATATTGTTTATATAAAAATAAATAGAATATAGGATGTCTTTTATCCCCACACCTTAAAACCTACTATTTAGTGAAATAAGCAAAACAGCCTCGTACTAGTAAAATGATAGCTATTGAGATAAATTGATTAGAATTGAAAACCAAGAACTGCAACCAAATATCTCGAGGTGTCTAATTTTTGATAAAGAAATAATGCCAATTAATGTCCATGAGAGAGCCATTCCAACAAATGGTGCTGGAAAAACTGGAACTTAACTTAAAAAGAATGAAAAAAGACACATACTTCACACCATGTAAAAAATAAAGATGATCAAAGACTTAAATATAAATCACACAATCATTAAAACTAGCAATAAAATATAGAATCTTAAGAACCTTATGAAGACATAAACAGTCTATTTAGCATATTGAAATATTTTCAAACAGTAGAAAACAAAATAAAAAAACTTGCACCTACTGAAAAATGAAATTTACACATAGCAAACGACTTTATTAAGTAAAGAGTCAACAGAGAATCCACAAACTGGGAAAAATATGCAGTGATAATATGTCAGATAAAGGCTCTAAAATCTATAGGAAAATACAATCTCTAAATAAGAAAAATATGAATTAATCAAAAATGTACACAAGGCTTGAGCAGACAATTTATCAAATATGAAATATAGGTGGTCAACAACCACATAGAGAAATGGTCAAGATAATTAGCAATAAGAGAAAGACAAATTGAAACAATAATGAGATATCACCTCACACTGACACTTTGGGCAAAATAAATAAAATAGGAAATAACAAATGCTAGAAGAGTTGTAGAGAGGGAGGAATTCTTTTACATGCTAGGGGGATTGTAGAACTTTCCAAATGTCATAGGAATGAATATGGCACTTTTTTAACAAAAGCAAATTCAAGTACCTTATGATCCAGCAACCTCTCTCCTGCATTTATGCCCAACAGACATTAAGAATATAACATAGATGTATGTTTTTTGCAGCCATTTCCATAATAGCTAAAATATGGAAACAACCAAAAATTCCAACTATATAGGAATGGATAAACAAGCTCTGGAATATTCATATTTTGCAATTTTATGCATCAGTATAAACAATAATTCTTCTGAAGGACATGGACAACACCAGGAAATATTATGCAAGAGGAAACTCAAAAATATGTCAAAGGACACCTAACACTGTGGTTGACTCACTGTGGTCAAAAGATTAACACACTCTAGTCTCAAGCAGGAGATCACCATATAGCTCAACTCCATCTGAAGTCAATGGCCAAAAGTTACTATGAATATAAGATTGTCTCCAAGGGAAAGGAAGGCAAGAATGAAGTCCCACAGACAAACACAGCACACTAATATGAAGGTAGATAGGAAACCACCCAACACCAAATGTATGAGATGTCAGCAAAGAATCCACAAATGGTGGTAAGAAATTCTGAATATAAACAGCTGGAACTCACCCATCAATCTGTTGTCTATAAGAGACACATCTTAAAATCACAGAAACAACTGTCTAAGAATAAAAGGTTGGTGGAAAATATACCAGGCAAACAGCAACCCTAAAAAAGCAGGAATTGCTATCATAATCTCAAAAAAAATTGGACCTCAAGGTGCAAACCATAACAAAAGACAATCATGGGTGGTATATAATGCTCAAATGATCAATTAACCAGACACCAGTAAGCATAATGAATATATACACATCTAATGAGAGATCCTAATGAAAAATTCACCTAATGAAATTTGTCAAACTATTCAAAAGTTGAAAAAATAAATCACACACCCAACATTTATAGTAGCTAAATTTAACACACCACTCTTAGATGCAGATAGATTAATGGGGAAGATCAACAGAGCTTAAAGACTACAATTAGGCAACTGAACCTGACAAATATTTATAGAGTTCCCTATCCAAATGCAAAAAGAAACAAACATTCTTTTCAAGTGCACATGTCTCATTTTCTAAAATAGGCCACATGCTGGGACAAAAGTCAAGCCTGAAGAAATTGAAACATAAAGAGATCACTCAGAAATCTCTCTCAGACCATCACACCATAAAGCTTGAGTTTAGCAAAAGTGTGACCTGAAAAAGAAAAAATCAGGGGAAATGAAGGATGATTATGATCTTCTGGAACACGAATGGGGGTATTGGATGAGATTAGGAATTAGGAAGTTTCTGAAAACTAATGAGAATGAGAATACAACATACCAAACCTATGGGATACAATAAAAACAGTTATCAGAGGAAGTTTAATAATGATTAATGGAAACATGAGAAAAGAAGATAGACTTATGACCAATGCTTTATCACTAAATCTCCAGAAACTAGAATGGACAATAAGAGTTGACAACCCTCCACAAATTATTCCAGAGCATAGAGCAACCCTTCCAATAGCAAAATTAAAGAAATAATAAAATCAAGGCAGAGTTCAATGAGTGGGAAGACAAGAAAACAATGGGGGAAAAAGTGGCAAAAAGCTGGTTCTTTGAAAGGATCAACAGCATTGACAGACCACGACTAGCAAAGCTAGCCAAGGAAAGCAAGAAGCAAACATCAATAGTCAATATGGGGGATAAAACTGAGGGTGTCCCAACAGACCCCAATGGCAATCAAGGATAATCACAATGTGCAGTGAGAGTCTGTATTCCAATGAACTCAACAGTGTGAAAGACATGGACAAATTCTTTGAAAAATAACCCCTCCCTAATTTATCCCAGATAGAGTTCAAGAACTTCAATAGATGCATAGCAAAGGAAGAAATAGAAATGATTACAAAGACACTATGTGTGCTAGTCTGGGCAGATTAGAGAAACAAATCCAGGGACACTCATGTGTACAAAAAAGAGCTTTTTATAAAGAGTAATTGTACATTAAGAAAACATTCCCGTACAGTCCAGTTCACGTCCAGAAGTCCAATACCAGCTCATCTTTCCAATACCAATCTATAAAGTCCTATTCAGACTCACAAAACAAATGCAAAGATGCCAAATGCAGAAAGATCACAGGTCGGCAGATGGGATGTCTTGTGACTGCAATAACATTATACTCATCTTAGCTCTCGCAGGGACCTCCACAAGGCTCCTTCAGCTCAGGGCTTTAGCATAGTTATATGTATCTTATATGTATCTTCTCAGCTGCAATGTTTCCTTCCTCCAGCATGCTATTTATTGCCTTAGCAACTCCAATTAAGGTCGTAAGACTGTGACCTTATTGACAGGCTAAAACTCACCCTATCAATCATAAGTCTCAAAATGACAACAAATTATGTAATTTATGCTACCACAGCAGCACCACCAATAACAACAACAAATCTCACAGACCAGACAGCTTCACAGGATAATTCTACCAAGCATTCAGATAGGAGTTGACAACAATCCTCCACAAATTATTCCAGAGCATAGAAAAAGATGGCAAAATCTAAAATCCATTCTACAAAGCCAGTATAACTTTGATACCCAGAGAGGGCATGGAATCAACAGAAATAGAGACTTATAGAAAACTCTGGTGAACATAGATGCAAAAATCCTTGAAAAAAATCCTGGTTAAAAGAATATAAAAGTATATAAAACATATTTCCACTATGATCAGGTGGGATTCATTCCAGGGATACAGGGATGGTTTAAAATCCAAAAGACTGTCAATATTATTTGTCACATTAAATATTATAAGAATAATAATAGCATGATGATACCAATAGATGAAGAAAAAGCATTTGACAACATCAAACACTTTCTTAATTCAGACACTCAAGAAGATACGAATGGAAAGGAAATTCCTCAAGTTAATAAAAGACTTGGAAAGCCAATAACCAACATCATAGTCAACAGAGTATAGATGAAAAGAACCCCACTTAAAAAGGGAACCAGACAAGGATGCCCCTTGTCACCATTTCTATTCAACATAGTACTGGAGGTCATAGCTAACAACATAAGGCAGCAGAACATTGCAGTTACACACCTGGGGGAAGACGCAGTGAAGCTATTGCTATTGACAGACGGCATGATTCTATACACTGAAAACCCCTGAAAGTCTGCAACAGGAGCACGGGCAATGATAGAGGAATACAAAAGAGTGGCGTGATACAAGACTAGCAAACAGAAGCCTATTGGTTTGCTACGTACATCAGAAAAGATAGTGGAAGAGGAGATCAGCAAGGTAGTATCCTTTAGAGTAGCCTAGCGCAAACTGAAATATCTAGGGATATATTCAACAAAACAGTGACTTTGTCAAGGAAAACTATATAATCCTACTACAGGAAACTAAAAGCGACCTCCCCAAATGGAAGATTCTCCCATACTCATGAATTGGAAGATTCAGTATGGTAAAATTGTCAATGTAACTCAAAGCACTATATAAATTTGACATTATCCTGATTCAAATACCAACAACCTTCTTCAAAAAGTTGGAAAAGCTGACCACCAGTTTCATAGGGAGAGGTAATAAGTCAAGAACTAACAGAGAACTGCTCAAGAAGAAAAAGAGTAGGCGGACTAATCTTACCAGACTTTAAAACCTACTATACAGCCACAGTGGTCAAAGCAGTGTGTTACTGGAATAATGAGAGCTACTCAGGCCAATAGAAAAGAAAAGAAAACTCAGCAATAAAACCACCAGCAAGGCTGAGCCCCGTTGGCGTAGTGGTTGTGTGTGGGACTGCGGCCCTCTGGAATGGAGGTTCAATTCCAGCAGCAACTCCAGAAGAGCACCACTAGAGGGCAGTGATGTCCAAAAATAACATAACAAAACAACACTAAAAGAAAAACAAACAAACAACAACCAGCAATTGATCTTCAACAAGGTCACCAAAAACTTAAATTGGGAGGTGGATGCCTTGTTTTAAAATTACTAATGGAAACAATGGATATCCACCTGTAGACAAATGAAACAAGGCCCTTATCTCACCCCATGCACAGGAACAAACTGAAGGTGGACCACAAAATAAAAATAAAAACCCAAACTATCAGGATCATCAAGAAGAAATTGGGACAAATCTAAGAATCTTGGCTCCAGGATTACATAGACTAACTGCTAAAGGGAAGAGGGTACATACATAGGGTGCATCTGAAATTGACAATTGGTATATATTAAGGATAGAACACCTGTGTGTATTGAAAGCGTTCACTAAAGTAGTAGCAAGAGAGCACAGACTGGGAGAGGAGTTTTAGCAATGACACTACAGACAAAGGGCTTATTACTAAAATGCATAATACCACGCTCACCTGCAAAAAGAAGAAAACAGTTAACTTCTCAGCACTTGAGGAAAAGACCCGAACAGAAGTTTCACTAGAGAAGAGACCTGAATGGCTAAGAAACATAATGAGGAAAGGCTCATGATCATTACCCATCAGAGAAATGCAAATTAAAATAATGTTGAAAACCAATTAACACCCTTGAGAAAGACACAAACCAGGGCAAAGAGATAAATTGCTCAATTGAATGGTTAGACCAGGTTGCACCTGCCTTAGTCACTTCCCTGCTTCAGCTGGTAAGACTAACTTTCTGCAAGACATCCCTGAGAAGAAGCTGTTTGGACCTACCCTAATACAGCCCTGACTGACTGCTGGAGCAGCCACATGAAGACCCCTGCCAGCACTGAAATGCTTATACCCTCACCAATTTGTATTTCTTTCTGCAATGGGCATCATTGCGTGTGTATTGTGAGATTGAAGAGAACTTTGTAGATTGATGTTGGATGTATAGGCTTGGACAGCACTGGATTGCAATGCTTTCTTTATGTAAACTTTCTCTTTTTATAAAAAGCTCTCTGATATACAGATGAATTTCTGTGAATTTGCTTCTCTAATGTACTTAGGCTAACACATTATGTTGCTTTGGTAGTAGGGTACTAAAAAAACTAAAGTAAGATGGAGAATAGATGTTTTTTACCTCTCCTTCATGATAGTTTTCCTTCTTTGGCTAGTCAGAGGTCAGATAAAGCCACGTTGTTTGTCCAGTTGTTTTCTGGAGAGAATATGGGAAATATGAAAATAGAAAACTTGTAAGCTTGTAAGCCCACTTGGTTTCAGCCATTAAAGTGTGATCTTTCGATGGGTTTAGGTCACGCCTGCCAAGAAAATTTTGAAAAGATATGGCCCACCCAGTGTTTTCAAGTATTCAGGAACTTGTGGTCTTTGTCAGAAGCTGGAGAAAATCTGGAATCATGAAGAAAGCTCGTCTCTAGGACTAAACATTATAGGCAGGGAGCGAAAAAGAGGCACTCATATCAAGGGCTCAAATAGAAAGTAAATGTTTAGAAAATGATGATGACAACATATATATAAATATGCTTGATAAAATTGATGTATGGGTTGTTATAAGAGCTATAAGAGCTTCCAAAAATGATATTTGGAAAAATATTAATCATAATCTTACTGTTAGAAAACATTTTGTTCCAATATTATTATATGTGTCTCTGAAGCAAGCAGTTAGAAAACATTTTACTGACATGGTATTCCTATTCAATTTTTCAAGAATAAAAAAACTATTTTTGAAATTTCTAGAATTTTCCATTTTAATTTATGCTGATGTCAATTTGGCACTGTAATTATCAAACATGAGAATGTAAGATAATATTTACTGATATCTATGCACATAATTTCTTATTTGCTTTATTGTGGGGAAGAAAATCTATTATTTTGGCCTAGAATTTTAGTAAAGCTTTAAATTATCTTCTCTCTGCTTTGTCCTTTGAGGTGACAACTACTGTAATTGATTGCTAATTTCAGTTGTTGATACATTTATATTTTGCTTGCTTTTAAAACAGAATAAAACAAACATGTTTTCCAAAAGCCATTTTTATTTAAAAAGAAAAGAGAGAAACAACCACCAGCAACAGCAAAATCATTGTTATATGGAGGAGTTGTCAGTCATTTCCTCAAAGTCACTCATTCTACATTGAAAAACAGTATACCATTTTAACTGTGCTCTTAAAATTTTCATCTACATTCCAGGTCGAAAATAATAGATAAGTAAATCTAACTTCTTTAAAGGTAAAGCATTCTAAAAAGGTTAGTTTCCAAATGTTATTCTTTAACAACTGTTCCAACCCCTCTTTTCTGCTTTGCTTGTCTAATTTGACTGCTGGTAACTTGGACTCAGATTCAGTTCACTGTCTTTAGCCTTTCTGCTCACTTCTTACTCCAGCCAACAAATGAGATACAAACAGCAAAGCCACAAGCTCTCAAGTTAGATTCATTCTCTCCTTCTTCCCTTTCATCTGCAAAAGTTGTCCTTGTTGCAGAGTGGTTTTATGTTTGGCCTGCAACCTGAAAAGTAAGCAATTTGAAACCATTCTCCGCAGAAACCACTAGCAGAAAAAAGACCAGTGTTCTCCATAAAGAGTTACAATCTCAGAAACTGGACTAGACGGTCCTACCCTGTCCTATAGCATTGAGGGAGTATCAACTGAATGACAGTGAGTTGTTTTTGTTTTATCATCTACCTAACACATGTTCAAAATTAATAACTTCAGCAGAACAAGGAAGCAAAATCTCAGGAAACAGAGAGGTGTGGTTTTTGCTTTTACTGAATTTTCATAGAATTCCAGGATGATGACCCGACCCTTGGAGGGCCAACTCTGCATCCACAACATACAAAACCCTCCACTCCCAGACCCTTTCCTTATTGCTCACTTCCACATAAGCCTTTTAATATCAGTTTTGTTCGGCTCACTTATAAGTTATTCAAAAACACCAAAGTGACTGCAATCAATGCTTATTGAATTAAAATATTTTATTGAGGGATATAAAGATCTCTACTTATAAGGAAGCTCAGTGACATTTTGGTGGTTTGAATAGCTGTGTGGGAAAACCAGAAATCATTTTAGAAACTCCCATTGTCTGCTTTTAGAGTTCCTGAAGTGCATTCTCCAAATGAGAAACAAACACGTGTGGTCACAGGAGCCCCGGTGGTGCTAGGGTTGAAGTCCTCGGTCACTCACTGTCCTTGCCTATGCCTTCTTGTTGCCTACACATTTGCTGTGCTGTTTTTTATTACATTGTTACCATAAAGATTCATCATGATTGTAAATTTCAATGCACTATTGAAAAATCATCACATTGTAACTTTCAAAAGGCTTGTGACAAGCATAATAAAGTTTATGTATTCTCCGAGGTTACCAAACATGTCTAAAAGCTCACTGCCGCTGAACTGATTCCGATTCCTGGTGACCCTCTAGGATAGCATAACATTAGCCTGTGGGTTTCCCAGAGAGTAATTCTGTCTGGGTGCTTTATCCCTTTCCCTTTATCATCTTTACTCCTTAGAGCCACTTTTGGTTTTGAACTGCTGACCTTAGTGCTAGCATTTCAATGAATAAACACTATGTCCCCAGGCCCCATACTCATAATAAAAAAAAATTGAGAAGTTAATTTAGAGCAAAGAAATAACTCTAGTCAGGAAAAGACTGAATTGCACAAAGAGAAATCCAGCAAGAAGCTGTGGGAGCATTTTAGGAAGGGATAATAAAGAACTACAAAGATTCTACTTCATTGGGAGTAATGCAAAGTGAGACTTCCTGTTGCATGTAATTCCTTTTTTTAAAAACAGCCTGCACAAATAAATTTTTTCCTATCGTGTCTGCATAGGAAATTCTGATAAGGGTCCTTCCTAAATTTCCTATCAGAAATATCTTTCTTTTCTAAATAAATTTACATTGGCTTCATCACAGCGGAAAACTGTTTCTTTGACTTTATGATTATTAATCTAGGGTGAAAACTGGATTAATAGATGGGAGCTGAATGGACCTTTGAGACCATTAAAGATTTTCCCAATCTAATCCACACTATTGCCATTAAGTCACTTTTACCTTAAAGTGACCAGACATCAGTTTTTAGAGACTTTACATTTTTTGTAGGCCCTGACAGCTTCATCTTTAGCTCAAGGAGTATCTGGTGAGTTTGAACTGCACACCTTCTGGTAAACAATCCAGTACTGACTTGAAAATGGCACCAAGGCTTCAGGTTCCTCGATTTTAAATTCCTGTGAGCACTATCAATATTTTAAGACCATCTTTAATGTCTATGTATCTTCTATTTATAATTATGAGGATTATGTATTTTACTTTGGACAGTGTCTTTTATGTTAACCTTTTTGCAATTTCCTAAACTTCTTTGGTGCATTTTCCAGACAGAGTTTGTGACATTTGTTAAAATATGGATTTGTCCTGTAAACTTTACTTAACTAAAGTTAAGTATACTTAAAGTTAAGTATACTTAAAGTATACTTAAGTAAACTTAAGTATACTTAAAGTTAAGTATACTTAAGTATAGTAATTTTATTACTATACTTACATCACAGACAAAAATAATGAAATCTTTGTCAAAAGTACTATATAGCAGACTATATCTTAAATAATACTCTTAAAAATTTATTTGAATAGCATAATTACATTACAACAGAATTGGGGTGTGTTAGAAGATGTCATAATAGTATGAAAACTCTAAAAATACAACAATACAAAACTACAACTAAAAACCACTTATTTATTGAAATGTTCACAAGGAAATTATAGTTTCCTGCAGCACAGATTGGTTACACTCAATCAACCAAGTTAAAAATGTGATTCATGACTCTAGAGCTGAAAAATTTGTTTCTTGCAAAGCTGACTCAGATCCACAAGTGTAGCAAGATTAGGGTCATGGCATTGCCAACTATAATAAACGACTAGACACAATGCCTAATACAGTCTCATAGAGAGCAATGCGATTAATAAGAGCTTTCATGATCATCATCATCATGATCAAGACTCTGATGGCTATGGGTTGGTCATTTAGCTATGGCTCTAATCATCTGATTTAGTTCATTATGGTGTAAGTGCCTGTTCTATAAATGACAAGGAGAAGATGACCTCCATTTTCTTTTCTACTACAGAATATTTAATGACTCAAATACATTTCAGAAACTTAATTGCAAGAGAATAATTTAGCATTTTTCAGTTTCCGAGGCAAATTACCTGGCCTTCTAATCTTGGATTTTTCCCACAATGTCCTATCATAAAGTTACCTCATTTTTATTCCATAATCAGCACAGAATGTCACTGAACCCTAGTGTGCATATTGTTAACTTACTATTTTTTTCTAAAAGAGATTCTTTTGCAATAGATTTATAATTTTGACCTTCATGTCAATGGTTGTGAATGCTGTATCTGTACTGTTCAACATGTACAATGAATGGAAAGATAAGAAAATAGGGAAAAGTTGAACATATCACTGTCCAACCTTAATTCTGTATTCAAGTTTTTAATGGCTTCGACCTTTTTACTGGTCTTTATCTCTTTCATAACTCCAGCTCAATGGATTTTTCTTTGATTCCTTTCTTCTCTAAATTCAATGGAGTGATTATTTATCTAAAGTGACTGTTCCATTTCATTTCCATCTGTGTAAGATAATTTACACTATTTATTACTATCAAGCTGTTCATCTTCCTAGCATAGACTGAATGTGACTTTCTGAAAAAAGATCACATATTTCAAATACGAATCAAATAAAGTAGTATCAACATTAATATCTACTACATTAAAATAGCGGAACCTTGCAAGTATAAATGGTTAGGATAGATAAACTGCTAAAGTTATTATATCAGATAAAATAATGAAAAGTCATAATTCATTATTAAGAAATAAAATAGTTAGAAAAATATGAGTTGCCCCTTCAATATAGGAATATATGTCCCTATATATTTAACAACTTCTATTTAACCAATAAAATGACTAAATGCAGATTGAATGTTGATCATTACAAAAAGTAAAAATCTGAGATTTTGATGTAAACTAGTTTTGTTTACTTTTGATGTAAACTAGTCATTTACAAAATGGTAAAATTTATTTAAAAGAACATACAGGTCAATAATTCTTACATCGTTTTATTAATGTTGATAATAATTAAAATAAATAAGGATTGAATAAAAATACTTAGGTGAACAAGTTATAGGATACATATTTCAGAAAAATCATTGAGTATTTAATGTAATAATGTCTTTCATAAATAATTCAAGTCATAAAACTCATTTAATAAAAGTAAGTACTAAGAAAAATTTTATAAAAATGAATGTAGATTCATCAAGCTTACATAAAAATCAACTATATTTGAAGAAAAATATAAATAAAAATATCAATTGAAATAAAATGAAATTTACTATATAATACAATAACACTTTTGAAGGGTTAATTTTAAAGACACAGGCTATCTAATGCCTTCCATTGTCTCAACCAATGTGACAATGCATCTCATTGAGAGAGCTTCTCTTTTTCACTACTCCTCTATTTATCTATTTGTTTATCATTAAATCATTTAATTGATGTATCTTGCATCTTTTATAACATTCCATACATTATCTGTATCAAGCATATTTGTGCATATGCTGCCATCATCATTTTCTAAACATTTGCTTTCTATTTGATCCCTTGATATAAATGCCTCTTTTTCCTCCCTTCTCCTTCCACCCATGTGACCCCTTAATAAATGATAAATTCTTATTGCTTTAATATATTGCACTGACTGCTAACGTCTTTCACTAATGTTTTTGGTGTTCATCCCCATGGGGACAGGTGGGGGCGCTGCTATGCATTGATTAATTGGTTTTCCCTTCCCTTATCCCCCAACCAGCCTGTGAGATCACAACATGTCTACAGAATAAGGTAACAGACACAGGAAGACCACGAACAAGCAACAAACATATTGTTGAGAAGGAGAGGTGTTAGAGCAGAGACTCCAACAAGACATTGTAGAAAATAAAACAATAATACATCCTCTTACAATAGGGTCACAAGGAAGGCATGAGTCAGGCATGGTGCACACAATGGCATTGAAGAAGCCCACAGTATATCTCTGGTTATTTGAGGCTTTCTCACCCCCCACCGACATGATTCTAGTCCTGCCTTTCCGTTCTGACTAGACTGGAGTGTGTACACTGGTACAGATAAGAAGAGCTTATGACACACAGAATCCAATTTAGACAAACCCCTCGGGAAAATAAATTCCCCTCTACTTAATGACACAGGTAATAAAACATTTAACTTTGTTATGAAAGATTGAAATTAAAATATGCTTAAATTGCTCTATCATTTTCCATGGACGTTTTGCACAATTAAACTCTGTAAACAAATATTCTTTAAGGTATGTTTCGTCATTCCCTTGTGTAGGAATTCTTATAATTTAATTATCCATAACCTTCACTATGTAAAGCCAAGTCTATGCCAAGAAAATTGGCCAATTGTCTGGGAAAGAACCATTTTTGTGCCCATTCCAACTAAAGATGATCCAACAGAATGCAGAAATTATTGAAAGTACCATGAACTACATAAACAAACAAATCTGTGTTGGAGGAAGAATAGCCAGAATGTGTCCGATAGGCAAAGATGGTGAGAATTTGTCTTACATATTTGAACACATGTGCAGGGAAGACCAGTCCCAGAAGAAGGATATTGTGGTTGGTGAAGTGGAGAGGCATCAAAAAAGAGAAAAGTCCTCAACATTGACACAGTGACTGAAAAGCATGGGGTCAAACATAAGAATTATTGTGAGGACAACACAGGATTGCACAGTGTTTCATTCTATTGTACATAGGTAGGACTGTTATGACTTACAACCAGTTCAATGGTAGCTAATAACAACAACAAAGGCATTCAACTATATGAAGCATAAAAACCGTTGGTAATATTAAGAAGAATGGAAATAATAGAAGACTTAATTGTGCTCAGACAGAAACTGTACATGGATGAGGAGGTATCTGTTATTCTATCAGAGCAGGGGTATATTGTGTGGTTTTCATATTAGGAAATCTTTTGCATCAGGGTTGGTTTTTCTTTCACTATACGTATTCATTCTATTTGCTGTGCCAATGATCCAAGAAGCTAAACTACATTAGAAAGCATGCACTATCATGAGTAGAGGAGGGCTTTACCTAGGGTAGTGCACTACATCAGATTACTTGTGATGGCTCTTCCAGTCTCTGTATTGCTACTCCCATTCCTCTTGTCAGGATCAGTGTGCCATGAACTCTTGTATCTTTTCTGTATCTGTGCACATGCTCGGGTCTAATCCACAGGTCAGAGTCATGATAGTGGGGGGTGAGGAATCCCCAAGGACTCAGAGGTATATTGTGTGTTTAAACATTGAGGGTTTACTGCACTGTGGTTAACTCATCCCTTCCCTGTAACTCTTCTGTGAGGAGATGTCCCATTGTCTAACAGATGGGCTTTGGGTCTCTGCTCTGATCCCCCTAGTTCTCAAAAGTATGTTTCTTTGTTTGTTTATGGGTCTTCTGATGACATCTCAAGAGTGCATAGGCTCGTATGCTTCTTTCATGTAGGCGTGATCTTCTCAGCTAGATGTCTGCTGGTTTAACTAAAAAACCTTTAAGACTCCCAATCCTATATCTTTGAAAGCCGGTCCCCATCCACTTTATTTGTCATATTTGCTGGTGCACCCATTTTGTCTACAGTGATTTTGTTAGTAGGGTGAGCATCACAGAATGCTAAATTGTGAGAACAAACTATGCTTGCATTGAGGGAAAGTATGAGCAGAGGCCCCAAGTCCATCCACTACCTCAGTGTATTGCCATATAAATATATGTACATAGACCAATACCTCTATTTTTGTGAATTCAATATTTAAATATATATACAAATATGTTTTTATCCTTATTCATAGCTTTGTTTCTTAATCTATTCCTCTGTTCCTTTTACCTTCCTTCTGCCACACCATTATGCTCACCCTACTTCTCTCTCTTGGTGATGCCTCTCATCTTGTTGACTGTTTTTTTGACACACCCAAGGAGCTCTACATGCTCCTTGTTGTTGATTTTAATTTCCTAGTTGTTCGTCTGGCCACATGACCTCTTGAACCATGTAAGTAATATAGGACGATGCATGAAAAGCCTGCTATATTTGTTTTTTTTAAACTATAATCAGGGAGGCATAACTTTTAAGTTCCTATATGATGGGTGAGGGATTCAATCGTGTTAAGAGCTAGGCATGAAAAAAATTGTGGTGCACTGCTCTCTTAAACATTCTATTAAACGATGGTGCATAGCCATATAATGTTGATAGGAGTCAGAATCAGCACTATGACACTCAACAACAGATACAAGAGTTTGAAAAATATTTCTAAGAATGGAATCGCAGATTTGACAAAGTATTAAAAATTATGGAAAGTAGTTTTAAGGTGATACAGTTGCTTTGTTTAAAATAAATTAAATACATAGCTTTGAAAAATTACCATTTGTGGGGTACTCCCTTGTTTTACTATAAACAGTGTTCACATATATGCATATAAAAAGAGTCCTTTGGTGGCAAATGATTACATGCTCAATTATTGACTGAAATATTTCTGGTTCAAAGTCACCCAGAGGCAACTCATCAGTGTGCTTTGGTGATGTGCCTATAAAAGCCCTATGGAGTGGGGACTACCCGATACTCAGAACACATGTGGTTGTCTTAAATTCCTATTGACTCACTGGAAACTACCTAAATGGAGAACAAAGCAGTAAAACCATTCTGATAATTAACCACAGGGGCTTCTAATGTGACTCCAGTTCTCTCATTTGAATCAACTAAAACAAGAGTCGGCAAACTCTTGAAACCAAAGAGCCAATCATGTCCTTTCTAAGAACTTTAAAGTCACACAAGAGCTTTACATGTTTCCCCAAACAAATGAAATCCCGGTGATCAGAAATAATAAACTTCAAATGGTTTCAATGCGGCGTCAGAGCCTCACGCTCACACTGAAAGAGTGGCAAATCACCCTCGAGCTCCAGTTGCCCACCCCTGAGCTAAGAAATCTTAACCTACAAACTATTCTCACCGTGAAGGTTCTCCTTTATATGTCCACATTTTTTTTAACCATATCATTTGCTCTAGGACACTCGCTGCTATTTTGGGATATTTTAGCTATTGAGTCCAAATAACTCATAAATTCCTCTTGCTAGTTCTCAGGATGTCTAGTTAATGTTGGATCGCTCTTCCCAAAGCATTATATCTGTGGTCTTTATTATTTGCGTTCCGTTTCCACTGTTCTTTAAACCTCGACAGGAGAGTAAGTTTAAATCCCCTACCTGGCAGAGATCTCTTTCTGTGAAGAGTTATACCTTAACATTTTTTTTTCACTCCACATCACGATGCTTATTATATGTTATAAAATATCCCCAAAATAACCGTGGTTCAGAGTATTGTCATTGAATTGTTTTCTATCGATAAACTCTAAAAAGTATATTCACCATACGGTTTTATTTATAGAGAGGAAACTGACATATAAACAAAAGGTCATAAGCTAATTTGTAAATTGCAAAATACTAATAAATACCAAACAAGCTCTTCTGAGTTCTCAAATATCTGCTCCAAAGGCTGACATGGAATGAAGCTATATTGCTGTGCAGAGGACTAGCCAATAATGGGCCCTAAGTGTCACTTTTAAGCAACCACTATATTATATTGACCATTATATTTTCCACTAACATTATATATTTAACCAGTACATTATATTAACCATTATATTTTTCATTCCTTGTTTTGAAAGATTTTTTTTAACAAATATAAAACCAGCAATTTGACACTTAAGGGCCTTCTTGGGTCAAGCAGCACAATGTCACCTGCTCTATTGAATGTAGAAAGGAGAAAATTTGTGAGGAAAATGTTACATTGACCACATAATAGACAAATTCTCATCACTTAAAAGAAATAGTTGTAATTTTCATGCAGTATCATAACATGTTAAATAATACATTAACAAGTTACACTAATGTATTTTTTAGCTGGTATTATAATAAGATATATAACAGATAGATGTCAGGTATGTATGCAGGTGTATACTTTCAGTATTTTCCACAGATATGCTTATGCTTATAATATATTTTGTGCTATAACTTGGAATTATATCAATTTTTCCTTTGTTACCTGGTATACAATTCCATAGTATATAATAATAGTATTCAATTCCATAGTATATAATAATAGTAGCATAAAAATCAAAATTATAGGAAAAATATAGTCATCTACCAGAATTAGCAGGAAACCTTTATTCATCCCCTACATGTGTAGAAAGAAACCCATACTCAAATATATTCTCCTCTCTGTTCTGGATAATAAATTTCCCTATGACTTAATTTAAATAACATATATCAATGGCATCTTTAGTATGCTTCAATATTCATACCAGTTTATGTGAGTCAAGTTTTTAATTTGTACATGTATAATACATTATTTAAATAATGTAAAAAGAAAATTTATCTATTACAGATTTTCTTAGAATCATACTTGAAGTATGCATAGTCAGGGATCTGAATAAAATAGAGCCACAAAAATCTCCCAGGGAAAGCACACTGATTTCAACTGATTCCAGATACAGGCAATACAGTTTGCTTTGCAGATGCTAACAAGGCCGCTACTGCTAGACTTACTGCCAACTTAACCTTGAAAGTGAAGGATTACTGCAACTACCATGTTAAGAGAATAAAATATATGCTGTGCTTGTTTCTATAAATGGTCAACCCTCATATTAAAAATACATGCAATGATAATCATTGGTGTAGTGTAAGCCAAACTCATGCATCTTAATATAAAAAAAAGTTTCTGTATTCTCAAGAATAACAAAGTATTCAATTATGACAGGCAGGTAAAAAAATCACGGATATCTAATACATGAAGACAACGTGGTTATATGGTTATATGGTTGGTATATTTGCTCTTTGAATCTGAATTTTAATATGCAGCAAGGTTAAAAGGCAAAACTTCCAAAGTTAAAACAATCCCAAAAAGACAAGACAGAAATGAATTTTAATTGGTGATTATCATATGCGATTGACATAGGAAAGAAGGATTATTTTAAAAAGAGAAATAACACAAAATCACATACACACAAATGTATACAAACATAGACTTCAAAAATATAAAATAACAGTTGATAGTATCTGTATGTAATTAGATTTTCTTTTAAGTGTTACAAAGTAATTTGCTAATACCACACTTAATTCCTAGAAAATGATACTTTAATTAAATATTTAAATAGCATATAAAGAAGTTCATTTTAGTCTAAATATTTGTGCAGTAACTTAGTTACAGAAGTAAAAATAGCTCATTATCCCAAGTCTAAATAACTGCATCTCATACAAATTTACAGAATAATTAATTTTTGTCCATTTCAAGTTTGAAGTCAACTGTACAGAAAACCAGTCACAGATCAGGAAGCAGACAAAGAGAGATCATGGGTAGATAAAATATCAAAAAATCAAACCAACTGTGCAATCCAGTAAATTACATCTCCTAGTGATGGAGATTTTGCAAATCTTTTCAGAGGCAAGCAGTCTGTTTTTTCACCCAAGGAACTTTCTGGCTGTACTTCCACCAAGATAGACTTGTATGTTCTTCCAGTAGTTTGTGTTGCTTTTAATAGTCTTTGCAAATACCATGAATTCGTTTTAAATAATCTTTATTCAAGGTTCAATTGTTAGGTGCATATGACGTGACTTAAAGCACCATAACTTATATGAAAAGCAAATGGTCAACATCTCACTAAATGAAGAGGAATTGAAAGTATTCCACCTGCCCAATGCAGCATTAGTAATTACTGATGTTTGGAATACAATGTTGGAAAAAAGAAGGAACAATAATTGGGGAAAAAAAGGACTTGGTCCTAAAAAGAAGCTGGATATCACATGGTAAAATATTACAAAACCAATAACTTGTTCCTAGAAGTTACCTTTTAAAAAATAAGCAAAAAAATAATAAAAATGTCACCAGCAACTGACTGTGGAAAAAAATCACCAATGTAAATTCAGCTTGAAGCTAAAGAAAACCAAAACAAGTCTAGAAGAGCCAAAGCGTGATGGTGACTAACCACACCTGAATTTCAAAAGTGTCTCAAGAACAGTTTGCTGAGTTAACATTAATGAAAAAAACCTGACGATGTGTAGGTGGACATCAGGAACATCATTCATGATGAAAGCTAAAGGTCATTACAAGGACATGGAAGGAAAGCAGAACAAAGTGGAGGTCAGAAAAAAACACTTTCAAATTCGTGTTTGGAGTCGCTAAAGCAAATGGAAGAAATGACAAAGCCAAAGAACTGAATAGCATTTCAAAGGGGAGCTAAAATATTATAATAAAATATGCAAATATATTAAGTAGGAAAATCAAAAAGGCAGAACTCTTTCAGCACATATTAAACTGAAATAACCAGAAAAAAAATGAAATTCTCAAATTGCAATATTGAAAGTTTCTATGGGCAAAATACTCGATGATGCAGTAAGCATCAAAAGAAGACAGACACAATACACAGAACCATTGACACAAAAAGAACGAGTGGGCACGCCATCATTTCAGGAGGAGTATATGATCAGGAACCCGTGATGTTGATGGAAAAAAGTCCAACTGCACTGAAAATATTAACCCCGAACCAGATTCCAGGAGTTGATAGAAGAAAACCAATTGATATGTATAAGCTAGCTGATGAAACACTGGAAACAGTGATGGAAATCAACAGATTGGCAGAGCCAACATCTAATTTTTTATTGACATTGGCACACCTGTTGTTCAATAAGCACTAAAGTGGACAGCTAACCAGCTACCCCATGTGGAAATCACAAATATACTTTCCTTTCTTGATATTAATGTCCATCTGTGCAGCAACCTATTTTAGGTGCCCTTGGTAATATGCATTTGAGCCACAAGTATAAAAACTAGACAGAACTATGTGTGTAATATTTACTTATTTCCTAAAATTCACTATACCTTTGCTATAAGACTTCCTATCTATTCCCTTGTGTTTGTTACTTCAGTAAACAGGTATATAATATAAAGAGAAAACAAGTCCAACAACCTCAAAATGATTAGCGGTCATTTGTTTCAGCTTTATGTTACACCTCAAATTCCCCAATGCCAAAGAGCTAAAACTATTGTCAGAACAATTTCTGTAAGTGCAGCAGAAGTGAAAACGTTTACTTCCAAGAAGTGTGTAATATTTTCAGAGAAAAAAAGTCACCTAAAATTTCTAATGTATCAAGCACAATGGTTATTACTTAATTATCCTTCCTCTAAAGAATGAGATTCTACTCCTACGGTGATAAGACAATTAAGAATAGATCACAAACCAGTCAGGGTACAATGTAGCAATTATGAAACATATAACTATTCTTATAAAGATTTCCAGTCTCAGAAAACTACTGGGGCAGTGCTACCCTGTCTTTGAGGATCATTATGAGACAGAATCAATCAGATGACAGAGAGCTTTGAGTTTTGTATTCAAGATAATTATATTGCAGTCGGGAGAAATATAGCTTTGTGATTATCATTATTTGGAGAGTAAATATAGTTTAAGAAGACATGTACAGATGAGTATTGGGGTATGCTCATTAATATTTTGGGTCTGTGTGACAAAACTCTGGTGCTCAGTTCTTGGGTGCAGATGTTGCTGTAAATATACTGCTGATATTATCAATAATTACAATCAGTTGGAGCTCTATCCACAGAATTAGTGAGCTTCACTCAAAAAGTTAGAGAAAAGAATACATTATGCCCCAAGATGGTAACATAGGTGTTAACAGAATTTCCCACTTGTGGTTGAATCTATAGGTTCAGGATTTATAGCTCATTCCTGGAAAACCCAGAAAAAATAAAATTGACATTTTCCCCAAGCATTCTGTTAGAATATTTGTTCATAAGTTAAGTGGCTTTCCAAGGTCTACCTATCTTCATTTGTTTAATTAAAAAATTAAATAAGAAGGCAACTTCCAGGCATTATCACCATCGCTTGCACCCTTTTGTTTGAGACATTCAAGTGTGGCAGATACTTAACAGTGACTAAATACTGTTTAGGTGACCAGTGTAAACTAAAATAAATATGACTAACGCCACACAAATCCATTTGATAATGATTGTAAGTAGTATTTTTCCAATTTTACTGTCAGGCCTTATTGAATAACTTCTATTTCCAGGACATACCTATAGAAAAAATTTAAATATACGAGATAATAATTTTATAAATGAGAATGTGCCCTGGACTGCTTCATACACAGAGAAATGATAAGCAGTTCTAGAAATAGCAGATATAGTGAAAAATGTGCCTAATTGAATAATAATTTTATAGGAACAAAATCTAATGTTGATTGATATGGATTCACTGTATTCCAGTGTCCACTCAACTCACTCATTGATCATGTACAGAAAATTTCTGGAATATATAGCATTCTGAGTCCCTCAAAAATGTTTGTGAGTTCTTAAAACATATTTGTGAAAAATATTTTTCATAATCACTATAATTTATTAGCCCAGTGCATATTCCTGTCTGATATATACACCTTGAATGAATAAATTAAATATTTTGAAAATTAATGCAACATCATATGATCACTTAAAAATTAATACATTTATATTTGACAAATTCAATTGTATATGTCTTATTTTATGGTGAGACCATAAGTAGAGCTAGGATCAAGTGAATCAAATGGTTTGTTATGGGATTGATTCTGTTACAAAATTTAACTGTGAAACTGAAAACATTTTTGGATATTTTTTCTAAATTTATTAATGACACATTACTTGCCTTAAAGTAATTCACTGACAGCATTTTGTTATGTCATTTTCACATAAAAATATGAGATAAAAATAGTGATTCAAACCATGTTATCAACTACCTATGTCAAACTGAAAATTAACTATCTTAAAACAGATTCAAGAGTTAGTCCTTACAAGTTTTTTGCTTACCATTTGAATGGCCTAAAGGAGGAAATATATTCATAAATTTTATGTTTTTCTGATGTATTGCAGTGATGCTCCCCTACTATTCTCCAGATACCTTCTATAGCCTTCTCAGGTGGGAAATGGAAAGTAGAATCCTTGCTAATAACATGAATCACTTGAAATTCTACCTCTTTCCTGGTTATGCTTTGAAGACATTCCACCACCCCCATTCTTAAATACACATTAGAACAACTATAAGTATGGCTCAAAGACTTCTTTTTTATTTGAATTTTCACTGTACTCATGAAAATAAAGGAAGCAAAAATGCATAAAAGCATATTTACTATATGATTTGACCTTTATGGCTGTATTTTCTATAATATAGCCTGAGAAATGACACTTGAATATTGACTTGTAGATTCATATATTGAATGAATATATTAAGAACCAAAATCTTTCTCTGATAAAAATGCAACCAAGTAGATTTTCTATATGATTTAATGAGGACAGCAGTCATATACATACATATATATGAATATATGTGTATATATGAGTATATATGTGTATATATAAAAGTATAGCTATGTTACATATAGATGTAAAATGTGTATAACTTTAGTATATGCAAATATATGTAATGCATTTTACATTTTTACTTATGTGGTATATATCAATTAGAGACAGAAGAAGAAAGAGAGAAATTGACACAGAGAGGGCTTGCTTATTAGTTTTATACTTCTAAATACAAGGTTATTTCATGGTGGGTAGGGATGAGATATATTTTGGATTTGGGGTGTTAGGTCCAAGGATAAACATTAGAGTAAGGTTTTATTGCTCTCAAGACAGAAATGAATTTGAAAAATATAGTCTCTTTTTCAACTGAGTATATCTGAATTCTTCGTAGGTCACATTTGCTGCTGTCATATTCCACCTTTAATATCAAGTCTATAGGAAGGTCAGTAATAATACTGGTCTTTTGCAGGAAGCAAGGAGTGATAGCTCCTGCATGCTGTGTTGGAAGACCCCTCTACTTTTCTGTTACTTACAGCCAAAAGCTCTTTACAGAAACAAGTGAGAGACAAGAACAAAACAAACAAAACAAAATCACCTTACCACATTAAAGTATGTACACACCTCATTACTTGGGCTTAAACAAAGCACAGTGAATATTGTTGAGTCCCCTTTTGTTGATTCAGAGTTCTTGTTCTGAATACAAATTATGGTCTAATATCCTCCAGGACTTTTGCTGGGTAATAGGTCTGTTTACACTAATTATAAATGACTTCAGATAGCCGAGTGTGTTTGCCTGTTAGTGTAGCTCTGCTAATTCCGTTCTGGTCACTCCAGTATAGCTGTGCATATTGCTATCAATCTGCTGGCTTTAAAAAGAATAAATACATCTATAATTAGTAGCCAAATAAATGTTCTTATTTGTTACATGGCTTAAAATAGAAAAGCTTACATATATATCTTTTTCATGGCTCCTTAAAGCTTTCTTTTGCTTATTTCAAAATGTATGGTGACAATTTAAATGACCAACAATCCCACAAATCTCACCCTAAGGGAAATTGTTTTTAGCATGCAGATTTGGTCTACTACTTTTTAAGTCAATAGAACGCTATTTGATTTGAATATTTTTTGGATCAGTTTGATCACTGTTCTAAAAACGTGTTTAAGTTGAGTGCTCCCCAAAATAATGCCGCCTCTTTTTATTAGTGGTCTTTGCAAACGCAATTACTCTGATGACCATCTTTGTACTCACATCACTTTGTACAGTTGTATAATTGCATCGTAATGCTGATCATTTTATTCAGTTTTGTTGCTATGTAATTCCCATACCATAAATTTCAATGGTTTAAACACTTCCAAGTCTTGAAATCATCAACACAATCAATTTTAAAATATTTTTTCATTTTTTTACTCATTATTATTAGTTCCTTGCCTTCCCTCTCCTACTGGAATGCCAAGAAAGTATTAATCAAGTTTCTGTCTCTAAGATTTACATTTCCTGGGTTGCATATTAAAAAAACCTTACAACCCTGGACCTCCCAAAAATTACAAAATAAAACATAGAATAACTTGACTCAGAAGGAAAGAAGACAATAATAAGAACTAATTTAAGATGGTCAAAAGGGAGAATAAATGATAAGGTGTTGGATTTTAATCTAACTGAAGCAGCCTTAATTCACCTTCCAAACTATTCATTCTGATACCCTGCTGCTCACCTCCCTACTCATCAAGGATGAAGAAATCCAGCATAGACTTCATCTACTTGGGTGCACTGCCAAAGATTTGGGGGTTTTATTGTGATCCACAGGCTTCTGAAAGCTAGCTACTCATAATTTAATCTCCAGTACTTTTCTCTCTTTCAGTATTTAATTTTATTATTTGTGGTCTTTGAATCACACTGGTTAGAATGCTTCTTTGGTGTGTTCATGTTAAGATAATTTCTAATACCCCAGATGTAATTATTTTTGATAATCAGGCACCATTTGATTTACTCACCACATGTATATCTAACACCACATTTTCTTTTTTTGTTTGTTTGTTTGTTTGTTTTTGGGGGGGGCATCACTGCCCTCAGGTGGTGGGAGTAGGAGGCCCAGCCTTTGCTCCTGTGGAGCCGGAATCAAACCTCCATCCCAGTGGGCCGCAGTCCCGCGCACAACCACTACGCCACCGGGGCTCAGCCCCTAACACCACATTTTCAATGATCTCTTCTTGAGGAGATAAATAACAAGTAGTTCCCTGCCATAAGAACTAATTTTTCTTAGATTAGGATTTATGATTAAATATATGATTAAAATCCATCTGTATAGTTTATATATGTCCCTGATCTACTTTATAGATAATTCTATTGGGGGAGATTATCAATCATATCCATTGGGCACATCAATAATATCATTAAGCTATCTATATTAAATTCATAAGAAACCTAGAAAACTATATATAGGGCAGCTTTGGGATAAATTACATGGCAGCTGACTTGCACATCACACTGACTGATAATTCCTGGAAGTCCAGGCTAGATTCAGAAGCGGATGTACAATAAGGAAGATGATTCCTGGTGTCAGAGACCGATGGGCTGAAAGCAGAGAATACAGAAAGATGTTTCATTGTGTTCCACAGATGATGCAAAAGCATTTGACTACAGAGATCATAATAAACTGTGGTTGTCTTGAGCAGAATGGGATTTCTGAAGCATTTCATGTGTTCATGAGAAACTTGCCCATCAAGCAATAGGCAACTATCTGAACAGAACATGGGCATACTGCAGGTTTTAAAATGATGAAAAGTGGATGTCAGGGGATTCTCTTACTAGACTTTTTTCAGTCTATATGCTGAACAAATCATCAGAGAAACTGGATTATATAAAGAACAGTGTGGCATTAGCATTGGTGGAAAGCTTATTAACACAACCTGCAGGCTGCAGATGACACAATTTTTTTTGCTTTAGTGATGAGATCTTGAAACACTTGCTGATGAGGATCCAAGATTGGAGCTCTGAGTAGGGATGAAAACCCAATTGCAGGGAGACCAACATCCTTACAACAAGACCAACGGGTAGCAACAAGATGAGAAAAGTTGCAGATGGCAAGGACTTTGTCTTGCTTGGATCCATAATCGGTGTTCATAGACACAGTAGTCAAGAGATCAGAAGGCATATTGCATTATCTAATATGCTAGACAGCACATCCTTAGACTATTGACGAACATGGAGGTAATATGACGACTGAGGTGCACCACACCTGAGCGATGGTCTACTCCATTGCGTCATATGCATGTGAAAGTGGGATCTTGGATAAAGAAGACTGTCCATAAGCTGAAGCACTTGAATCGTGGTGCTGGGTAAGAATATTGAAAGTTCCATGGACTGATAAAAGGATATATAGATCTGTTTTTGAAGATATAAGACCAGAGTGTCCCTTAGAGGTAAGGGTGGTGTGTTAGTCCGGATAGACTAGAGGAACAAATTTCAGAGACATGCATATAGGTATAAGGAAAGGGTTTATATACAAGAGAAAGGTGACCCTAAGAAGGCACCCAATCCAGTCCATTGCAAAGTCATAAGTCCAATAATAACCCATATGGCCGAAATCAGTCTATAAAATCTACTTCTGACTCAGGAAGTCACAGGTCAGTGGGTGCGGAATTCTGGCCCTGGCAGGGGTCTCCCCATGGCTCCTCGCTTCCAGGGCTTGGGTCCATCAACAGCATGCCACTCCAGCTTCAGAAGTCTGTCTTCATCAGGGCAAAGCCGTGTGGTTTCTCCACCGGCTATTCCAGCCTCCCAGATGCCGCCATTCTGTGTTGCCTGTGATTAATCATCTCTGAAACTAACTCCCAACAACTGGGGAAGATAGTTTCTCATCTTCACGAGGGAAATACCGTGAGATTTCCCAAGAGTCTCAGGTGAAAGCCATGCCCACACAGAGGCCTCATCAGCTTCTCAATGGCTTTCTCCTGATTAATAGGCCAGACTCCACCCCTACATTTCAATTATAAAATTAACATAAGCACATGACTGCCACAGGTGGCAAGACTTCATCTTACATACTTTGAGCATATTGTCAGGAGGGACTCATCCCAGGAGGAGGACGCCATGCTTGATAAAGAGGAGAGGCAGAGAAAAAGAGGAAGGTCCTCACGAAGATGAATTGATACAATAGCTGCCACCATGGGCTCTGGCATAGAAACAATTATGAGGAATGTGCTGGACTGTGTTTTGTTCTGTGGTACATAGGGTTGCTATGGATCTGAGCTGACCTCACAGCACCTGACAGCAACAAATTAAAAACTGACCATTAATTAAGTGAACAGTGAGGTTTAGGGTCAGGACAAAAGTTTCATTAACAATAATTTGCTAAGGTAGAACTATGTCTGTTGGACTAAACTCCAAGATTCACTGCCACTCAGTTCATTCCGACTCATAGGGACCCTGGAGGGCAGTATAGAATTGTTTCCACGAATATCTGAGACTTTAACGTTCTAGGGAGTAGAAAACCTCATCTTTCTCATGAGACCTAGCTGATGGTTTCAACCTGCTCACCTTGATGTGTTCAACCCAATGTATAACCCATGCCACAAGCGAACAAAGAGACCATGATAATGAGAAATACATAATCTTAATTTATATTAATTGGGCTCCCTCAAAACAAGAGATTTGAACCAAAATTTAATGACAGTCAGCTCCTGTACTTCGAGATAATAATCATATTCTTTTTTTTTTTTATCACATTAGGGTATTTCAGGCTGAACTCCAAGGGAGTATTTCAGTTCCTTAGTATCTTTAAAGTCTGGTGGGGGTTTCAAAGTCTAGTGGGGGTTTCCAAGTTGGATTTTTCTTGTGTGACTTTTGAACACCTCAAAAAACAGAAGAATATTCAAAAGAAAGTTGGGCAACATAAAAGAACAGAGTTCAAAATCCCAGTTGTCTACAGCATGTGTTCTGGGTCACAGGAGATTTGAAAGAAGCTCAGTCAAAAGTGTAGGATTGGGAATATAGTCCAAGACCGTCTCTCCCTGCGTGTCTTTAAAAGTAATCTTGCATGGTTTTTCTCACAAAGAGTGTTGGTTTACCCAGAAACAGAAATTAATTCATGTCCTCTGACCAGACATCCTGCCACACCCTTGAATTTTAATTTATATTAAGGTTCTCTGAGTATTCATATAGCCAAGTCTGATGATTTCAGGTGACCGAAACCAAGTCATATAGCAGTAACTGACTGACCACCCATCTTCTTCTTGCCACCACACATGGAACTCCCTGTCATTGAGTCCATACTGACCCACAGGGACCCACTTGTGTGCTTCTGAGATGGTAACTGTTCACAGAAGAAGAAAGCCTAGTCTATTCTGTGGAGATGCTGGCAGTTTAGAAGTACCAACCATACGAGTTGCTCCCCAGCACGTAACCACTATACCACCAGGAATTCTAGCCCCATAAAGTAACTTCTCCTTTAATAATGTCGCCTTTAAATGGACCTATTAGAGTGCATTATGGATTTTAGGTGTAATACTCATTTGGAGAGCAGATTAGAAGATTACCTGATTTTAGAGAAGATGCCTACTTTTTTCCTTGTTTTTTTTTCCTGTACTACTGATCTAATAAAACATTTGTCCTTTTGTGATTAACTAACATTTCTTAACATAATGGTTTCAGGGTGACTGTGGTTTCATCACTGTATTTTAGGAATGCTGTGTATTCCATTGTGTGTATGTATTACAGTTTTTCTTTTTACCTTTTCCTCCAGTGATGGAGATATTTGACTTGTTTGCAGCTTCTTGCTATTGTGAACTGAGCTATTATGAACATGGCATAGCAGGTATCTATTTGTGTTGTATTGCTTGCCTATTTGCATCCAGCTGAGATATTGCTGAATCTTACAGAGTTTTTATTCTCAGTTGTTTTAAGAAGCACCATATTGCTTTTTCAATGGTTTTATATACTTTCAGTCTCATCAGGAGGGTATGAGTTCCAGTATGTCCACACCCTCTCCAGCATTTGCCATTGTCTACTTCTTTGAATTGAGTTATCATTGTCAGTGTAAGATGATATCTAATCCTTGTTTTGATTTGGCTCTCCTGGGTGACTAGACATCACAAAAAATTTCATTTGCTAGACATTTGAATTTTATTTTGATGTAATTTTTGTTCATATATTTGCCCGATTTCATTGGATGGCTCTTCTTTTCTCCCTTATTGAGGTGTTGCAGAATTCTATAGAATTTATAAACTAGAAATTTGACTGATTTTTCCCTAGTACAGGTTTTCTCTTTTTACTCTTGTGATGAAGCTCTTTGAAGTGCAAAAGCATCTTATTTTCAGTAATTCTGAGGCACTTTTTTTCTATTCTACTCTGGGGGCTTTCTTTACTGTATTTAGTAGTACATATTTGCCATACAATAAGGCCCTAAAAGTTGTCCTAATATCCTCATTGATTATCCTTATAGTGCTGGGATTTAAATTTATGTCTCTGATCCATTTTCAGATAAATTTCATATATGAGTCCAATGTGTGCTGTTTCATTTCACAGGCAGAGATCCAAATTTGCCAGCATGATTTGTTGAAAAAACTTTTTTTTAATTTATATATTTTTTATTCTTTGTCAACTATTGGTTGTCTGGATATGGATTTATTTATTCCCTTGTGTTCTGTTCTTCTCCTTTGATAAACATATCTATAATTGTACCAGTACCAGGCTGTTTCAACAACTGAAATAGGTTTCGTAATAAATTGTAATTGTTTTTAAGGTCAGATAGTGCAAGGTCTTCTATTTTCTTCTATATCTTCAAAAGTTCTTCATTTATCATATGTCTGTCTACTTTATGGTTTTAGTAATTATTTTTCATTTAATTAAAGAATGAAATTATAATTGAGATAATATTTGAATAGCATTCACAGATTGATATGGGTGCAATTGGTATTTTTATGATAATAAACCACCTATCCATGAACAACCATTCATTATTCACACTTTAAATTCAAGATGAAGTTAGAGAATATTAAAATAAATTCATTGGAGCCAAAATATGACCCTGAGTACATCTCATAAACATTTCAAGTACATATCAAGAACAGACTTGACATATTGAACACTAATGACAGAGACTTGTTAAGCTGTTGGATGGCATCAAGGGCATCAATGAAGAAGACAGCGGAACTTCATTAATAAGACATAAAAGGGAGAAATTATCAAAGTGGATGCCAGAAAGGCAGATGCCAGAAAAGGCATTTAAACCCACTCTTATTAGAAAAATTATATAGTTATAGAGTTGGACAGAAAATTAGAAAATAGTAAATCCTTATAATAAAATGTGCAATGATCTAGAGTGGAAAATCCAGAAGAGAAGAGCATGAAATTCAGCACACTTGAAACTGAAAGAACTAAAAAATATTCAAGCCATGAGTGCAGTACTTAAAGAGTCTTTGTACAAAATATTGATTGATGCAAGAGACATCAAAAAAGAAGAAAATAATACGGAGTTACTATACCAAAATGAACTAGTCAACATCCAACAATTTCAAGAGACAACACATGATCAAGAACCAATGGTACTGAAGGAAAATGTTTGAGCTACTGAATGCATTGGTCAAAAACTTGAATATGTATAGTGAAATGACATAACTCTGATTCCCATCTTTCTTTATGTTAAACCATGAAGTATTCTTTATTTTGTTCACACAACTTCTTCTTTATTGATCTGTAAGTTCCGAATGAACACATTTTTTAGCATTCTGATTCTTCCCAATGTTGATCATATATTTTTTAAGTTCCTCACACAAAAAAAGTGCCTTTGCCTAGGGAATGCAAAGCAAGTACACATCTTTCTAGTATGCTCTGCTTTTAGCTAAGATCCATCTGCCTTCGGCAATGTAGTCCTTCTTTGAGCCATGCTTTTCTGACTCTAGTCTGAATTTCTGGCAGCCCTCTGCAAATGTATTGCTGCAAATATTATCGCATGAGCTTTACTTGCATGTGATATAAAAGATACTATTCAATAATTTAAACATTATAAGCAGTCAACTTTCTTTGGAGTGGGAACAAGTATGACTCTCCTCTAGTTAGTTGGCCAGATAGCTTTTTTTGGCAAATGTCCTGCCGTAGACAGATGAGTACTTCCATTGCATCATCAGCTTATTGAGACATTTCAGTTGTGATTCCATCAATTCCTAGAGCCTTGTTTTAGGAAATTCCTTACAGCACTGCTTGAATTTTTCCTTCAGTATGATTGGTTCTTGATGATATGCTGCCACCCAAGATAGTGGAATGTCAATCAATTCTTTTGGTACAGTAATACTGTGTAATCTTTCCATCTTTTTTATTGTTTGTTTCCTACATCATTTAATATTTTCCCTTGGAATATTTCAATATTGCAATTCATGACTTGCATTTTTCTTGGTTCTTTCCATTTAACTTATGTTGTGCATGTTCTTTCTTTACGGTTTTCTAAATGTAGGTCTACACATTTCACTGTAATATTTTATTTTGGCTTCTTGATTTGCTTTGAAAATTTGTTTGGCTTTTTGACATCACCATTTCTTCCATTTGCCTTTGAACTATGCAACAAAGAACACGTTTCAGTGTACTTTGACATTCTGTTCATCTTCTCTTTCTTTTCTGTCTTTTTAAAAATCTTTGACTTTGTTCATGAATGATGGTTTTCCACAATGCATCATATTTTTTTTTTCATTTGGGTTCAATGCAACACATTTGTTCTTGCAGTTGTGTTGATGTTCAGATAGTTTATACTCAAGAGAAGAGCCCTGTTGATGTAGAAGCCATGTAATGGGCTGCTACCTGGAAGGTCGGCGATTTGAAACCACCCACATATGCAAGAGAGAACTATTGGGATTTATAATGCCGTACAAAGTTACAGTCTTGGAAACCCCTCAGGGCAATTCTACCCCACCTCATCAGGTCACTTTGAGTCAAAAATCACTTGATGGTAGTGAATTTGTACTTCAAGGCAGTATTTTGGCTCTCACAAACTTTAATTTTTTTCTTTACCTCATAATCATTATTTAGATATGTATTCATGTTCTGCATATTCATATTTAATGTTATATTAATCAATAGTTTATTGTAGGAGTAGTCCATATTTTGGCTATTTATCAGTTCATGATGATCATTTAAGCTGTTAACAAATTTTAATATTTCAGAAAATCTGCTTTTAATAACATTATATTATTTTGTTTCTGGAGCTGTCATCTGAGATTTTCTCTTCAACCTTTGACGTCATCATTTCCTCCATGTGCCTTAGCTGCTCCATGATAAAGGGCAAGTTTCAGGGACCCTCTGACCCAATAGAATGCTAAAATTATAGAATAACATCACTGATGTAATATGGAATTAAAACCTTTTTGAAAATAATCTAGCAACAATTGAACTAGTTCAATGTTAGGAAGCTGTCCTTCCAGAAGTTCAAACAGGATTCAGAAGAGGAAAAGGGGAAAGGTATATCACTGCTGATGATAGGTGGTTCTTAGCTGAAAGCAGAACATACCAGAAAGATTTGTATTTGTGCTTTACTGAGTACACAAAGGCCTTTGTCTGTGTGTGTCTTAACAAGTTGTAAACAATCTTGAGAAGAACGAAAATCCAAGAACATTCAATTATGCACATGCAGCCTTTATACATGGATCAAAAGGCAGTACGAGGTCAGAACAGGGGATAATGCATAGTTTAAAATCAAGAAAGGTCTGAATAAGGGTTATCGTCTCTTATTATAATTATTTTATCTGTATACGAAGAAAATAATCAGAGAAATTTACGTACATGGAGAAGAATGGGACATCAGGTTTGTAGGAAGATTTATTAACAATGTGCGGTAGGCAGAAGATATGACCATGCTTGCTGAAAATAAGAAGGGCTTGGACTGAGCCCCGTTGGCCTAGTGGTTGAGTGCAAGACTGCAGCCCACTGGCTTAGCGGTTCAAATCCAGAAGCAGCTCTCCAGGGGCAAGGCTGGGCCTCCTACTCCTACCAGAGGACAGTGATCCAAAAAATGAAAAGGCTTGAAGAAGGTGCTGATGCAGATGAAGCATGTTTGAGCCCATTGAAGCAGCCACTGAGTCAATATATCTGTGGCACTTTCAATCTCTTAGAGCCTACCATTCTTATCTAAATTTACCATTTAATTCCGAGTCATTCATTAGCACAATTCAAAGCCATGAGAAGAATGGCAATTTCAGAACATGTAATTTTGCTCATGCTCATCCTGTACATTCCTTAAGAAGCAGCACAGTGAACAGAACAAGGGGATACCCCATGGTTTTAAATAAGAAAAGGTGTGTGTCAATATTGTATCATCTGCATAACTTTTTTCAATCTATATTTGAAGCAAATAATGAGATAACCTGGCTTATATGAATAAAAACTCAACATAAGGCTTATTAACAACATATGTGATATGCTGATGACATAACTTCATCTGCTGAACATGAGGAGGGCTTGAAGCTCTTGATAAAGATCCAGATTGTAGCCTTTGGATTAAAATTTACCCCTCCCCCCAAATAACACCGAGAATTCTCACAGGTGGACCAAATTGCAACATCAGAGTAAACAAATAAAATATTGAAGTTTTCAGCGATTTTGACTTGTGAGAATCTTCAATCAATGCTCCTGGGAGCAGCAGTCAAATGATCAAAGGACGCATTACATTGGGTAAATATCAGTTGTATAAGAACATTTTAGAGTATTGAAAAGGAAGGATTTTAAATCGAAGAATCATGTATTTCTGATCCAAGCCATAGTATTGTCTATCACTTTTTATGCATGTGAAAACTGGACATTGAATATGAAAGATCAAAACAGAATGGATACATTTGAAATGCAGGTTGGGGAAGGATAGTGAGAGTACCACAGACTGCCAAGAAAACAAATCAATCTGTCTTGGAAGAAGTACAGCAGAATACTCCTTAGAGACATAGTTGATTTCATTCTAGGTGCTTCGACCATGTTGTAAGAAGAGGCCCATCTTTGGAAAAGGTCCTTCTGCTTGGAAAAGTAAAGGGACAGCAAAGCAGATGAAGACCCTTAACAAGATAGATTGACACTATGGTACAATCCTGTACTGAATCACAAGAACACTTGTGAAGATGGGGCAGAACTGGCAGCTTTGTTCCATAGTACATAGGGTCATTATGAGGTGGAACAATTTGATGGCATCTAAAAATAACAACAAAGGCATGATATTAAAACTGCATCAAACTTCCTTTCAACCAATCATCAATCATTCTTTTTTTTTTTTTTGGTACTAGGTGTTTTCTAGATCATGGATACTTCCTTGTCCATGATTTTCCAAAGAAATTGATGGGCTTGGTATTATGGTCCAATCAAAGAGAGTAATACATGTTTTTTTTTATTTTTAAATTATTTTTAATACCATCTTTTTTTCATCCTTGCCTTCTGGTGGGAGTGAGAGGCCCAGTCTTGTTCCTGGAGAGCTGCTGCTGGATTTGAACCACCAACCCAGTGAGCTGCAGTCCTGTACTCAACCACTACACTACCGGGGCTCAGCCAATACATGTTCTTAGATGATAAACTAAAAATCCCTGTCTCTTTCTACCTTTTTGAAGAGCAGAGAACATATTTACCTTATGCTTTATAGAGATGAGCATTGTCTGTATGTTTACTCATTACCTACCGTTTCAAGTTGAGTCTTCCCTATAAATGTGTTTGTTTTATAGATGTGCTCTGAGTAACACAGCCAGCATGGATGATTGCTATGACTTAGCTTCACTTCATTATAATTAAAAATTTATTAATATACATTTTCTTTTAATTTGGTTTCTTGACCATTAATTGATCAATGCAGAGTGACACATTTCACGTAATTCATTGAGTAGAGCATCGCATAGATTTTTCCACACCAGTACAGGAGAATTTATATTTAAGTAATAATAAAAAGGTACAGCACTGAGGATAGTAGGGATGCATGTTAAGATTGCTCTCATAGGTGACTTATGAACTCATAGGGAAACAAATGTACATATGTTTCAGAGTCCAAATTTATCTAATCTCCTGAAAAGGACTACTTTTACTTGAAGTTTTATATATTATTCATCTTGTAAAAAAGGTGTAAAATTTTTAAGATAAACCATTCTGCGGATAGTTTTGCTAAAAATAAGTTTTAGAGTATTTCGTGTTCTAAAGGCAATGAATTTATTCAAAGCTCTTTTTTATAGTAAAATATAGAGGCATGTGAAAGAATTTGAAATTAGTGCTTTTTAAATCTTATTTCTAAAATTAAGTGGACAATTAAAAGTAAAAGAAAATCTAAAAATGAAATACAGGTAAAAGCTATAACCTCGAAATTAACTTTAAAATGAAAATCTTAAAAAAGTAATTAAGAGGATCAAAGGCAGCATTTCCTTTGAGATCAAATTTACTGAGGATTGTACCATCTTTATATGGCACTAGAAAAATGTGATGTTTTTAACTGGCAAGTGATCTTATTATTATAAGGGTTAAACTTTGTTTAAATGTATCCCTAAATATGAAGATTGATAATAGCAGCATTTTGATTAATATTATCATCACTTTTTATTTTGACTCATAATTAATTGTGAGTACAGATTGTGAGTTCAGATCATCAAAAGTTAATAACATAGACTGTCATATAGCAAATTGTGGAATGTACTCATGGGAAAATGATACATATTTAGATATCACTAAATATACATATTTAAATATGCATATTTAGATATTATGACTCTAGCTGCTATATTTTTCAGATAGTCAGGTACTATCTAGCCATCTAGTTTCTTCACCACACTGCTATAGTAATCAGATGTTCAGTGATCTCTTCATGAAGGTGAGCATCCAGCGGAGTCATTTGATAAGAGTTAATTGTTCTTAGATTAGTGTAGAATGCAGTGTGAGCACCCAATGCATTCATATATCTATGGATTCTATATGCCTCAACTTCACTTTAGAGGCATCATTTTCATTTTATGCTAGTGAACATTATTAATCATATCCCTGGGGTTTAAGCTAATTCTACTAATAATGTCATTAATTTAGCCAATGGTATAGAATTACCATCATATTAAATTTTAAATAAGCTTTTTTTTTTATAAATGGGACCTTTTAAAAGGCAGAATAACTGGACTAGTTCCAAGATAAATGTTTTCTATTTTTGCTTATTTTAGAAACATCTAGAAATAAATATTTACTAGTAACAGTAGATTGAAATAGCAAAACTCGTTTCTAAGTTATCTATTGTCTTAATTATCCCAGTAAATTAATGGTGTTTTTATTCTTCAGTATATAATGTCGGTATGGGTCAGAATTGACTGAATGGCACCTAACGATAATAGCAACAAAATGTCTAGTGATTTATAGGAAGGTACAAAAGTAATTTCTCTAAAACATTTATTAATGATGGCAGCCTATAGTAAACAGGAATTGCTATAAGTACATATACTAGGAATTGCTATGAGTATATATACTAGGTCAAGCAAACGTTATAAATCTAGCTATCTGGCTCTTGTATCAATTCTTCTGGCTCATTTGTATGAGACCATCAATTGGGAGAGTGCCATACACAGATAGAGCAACCATGTAACATCCAAGTGAATGTTTAATCAAATATTGATTTGGGAAAAGTAGGAAACAAATTTTAAGTTGAAGTTTTCTGAGTTTTCCATCATGATTGCTTCTCTAAAGGGAAAAATTCACCAAAATTTCTGCAGCTAAAATGCAAATACCAAGAGAAAGAAGAATCAACCTAAGGCATAAATTATTCTTAAATTGAAATGTATAACCAATCGCTGAATAGCTGAGACTTGACTGTGGAATGCTGGATTTACATCATGTGTTGGAGCTCTGGAGAATTTAGATAAAGATTTGATTTACATAGATTATATCAATAAATAGAATACAAACATGGGGAATAAATAATAGCCTAACTTCACATAGGAATCATGTTCTTAGGTTTATTTAGCTGTATAATTAGTGAAAGATAAGCAGGCTAGCTCGTCTGGTTTTTATAATTATGCAAATCTAATATTCGCTCCTCTACAGAATCAGAAAAGGACAATTGACACAAGTTATTAACATATGAGTGTTCAAACAATTTTTCAAGTGTTTTTCTGATACACCTTGGGAACCAAGATAAATTATAATGACACTGATTGTGATTCTATGAGATAGGTCTTTCACTAATTTCCAATATACCTATTTTTTCAGTTCAAACAATATAGTTCTATTTTATATTTTTCACTTTTGCATAAAACTTCAAAATTTTCATAGGACTGATAATGAATGAAGGAACCCTGGAGGCATCATGGGTTATATATTAGACCGCCAACTGAAAGGTCAGCAATTTGAAGCTACCAGCCACTCAGAGAAAGGTGAGGATATCTTTTCCCCTGGATATTTAAAACTTTGGAAATCCATAGGCACAGTCTACACTAACCTGTTGGGCAACTCCTGACAATAGTTCCTTAGGAAGTGTACCTCACTCTCAATAGTACATTAGAGAGAATTGAGTGAATTAATAATTTATTGTTCTATAGCAATTTATATAAAGATTGCTATTTCTACAATCAATGGAAATAACATTGCCCCTTGTATGATATATTTTACTTTAGAATATCATTTGTTTCCCTCATTTTATATCAAATGATATCTTTTTTTTTTTTCAAATGATATCTTATAGAGCATAATTTTTAAAATTTGTTTTATAAAAATGCATGTCTTCTTTATGACCTTTTTACTCATCCCCTTTATTAATCAATTAGATATCTTATAGAGCATAATTTTTAAAATTTGTTTTATAAAAATGCATGTCTTCTTTATGACCTTTTTACTCATCCCCTTTATTAATCAATTAATTACATGTGTTTGTTATTAGGTGTCATTTAGTGAGCTCAGATTCAGTCATCCTATAGTTAACAAAAGAAACATCACCTGTTTCTGTACTATTCCCACAATTCTTGTTTTGAAATAGTCCATTATTTCAACTGTAAACAAACACTTTAGTTAAGTTCTATTGCAGTAGCTTTGCTCAACAAAGTGTCATGTTTTATTTCTTGCCTGCTATTCTCATAGCCGTTAATTGTCCATTCAAGCAATATGTGTTGAGCCATCTCATGGAAGGCCTTAATCTCTACTTGCTAGCCCTTTACTTAACCAAGCATGATATCCTTCCTGATGACATGTGCAAACGACAGGAGAAGAAGATGGCAATCCTTGCTTTGAAGGAACATTCATGGTATCCTTACTCCAAGAACAAGACAAATTTGGCTGTTCTTCTGGCATTTTATTAAATATTCAATATTCTTTCTCCAGTGTCATAATACAGATGTATAAAATTTCCTTCAGTTTTTCTTACTTATTCTACAGCATTCGCATGAATATGAAGTCTTCAAAAATGCTACTGCGTTGGTTATGGATTCTTTATTTCTCAAAGTAACAGCTTTGCTTTTAAATACTTTAATAAGGTCTTTTCAAAAGATTTTCTCAGTGTAAGAATACATGGTTTGATTTCTTGATTGCTGTTTCTCTGGCTCCAGGTAAAGTGGAATTCTTCACAACGTCAAACTTTTCTTCATCTATCCTGATGCTGCTTTTCAGAATTGTGGCGTTTATATTGAAATTTCTCAGTAAGGAACTAAGCTCCATCAGTAAGGGATTAAGTTCTTCTTCCTTTTCAGCATAAAAGGTTGTGCCATCTGTGCATCACCTGGACTCTCTGTATGTGTCTGTATGTGGCCCCTGAAAGTGATGGAAATACAAATTGTAATGTTTCAAGAAACCGAGGAAGCACTGGAAGCTCTTACCCATACATGCCATGAAATTTGGAAGACAGTTACTTGGCCATCTGGAAGAGGTCCATATTTGTCCTTCCTTATTCCATAGAAATTGACCCAATATAATGCTCAAATTATAAAACAATATCATTGATATTACAATCAAGTAAGACTTTTGGGTCATTCAACAATTGTTTAAGGAATACATTGGCAGGAAGTTGCAAGAGATTCAAGCTAGATTCTGAAGTCCATAGAACAAAAAATAGCATTGCTGATGTCAGATGGATCTTGGATTACCAGAATACCAGAAAGAAGATTACTTGTGCTTTATTGCCGATGCCAAAGCATTTAACTGTGTGGATGATAGGAAACTATGGATAATCTTGATAAGAATGAGAATTCCAGAGCACTTCCTCTTGCTCATGAGGAACTTGTACATGAATTAAGAGATAGCTGTGTGAACAGAACAAGGAAGGAAATTCCATCCAATTTAAACCCAGGAAGTGTCTCTTGAGATTGTATCCTTTTACCATACTTATTCAATCTGTGTCCTCAGACAGTATTCTGAGAAGCTGCATCATATGCAGAATGCAACTTCAGAATTGGGGGAGGGCCAATGAGCTATAAGGGATATGCAGATAACATATTATGCTTACCTTAGGTGAGGAGTAATTAAAGCACTTGCTGATAAAGAACAAGTTTTGCAGACTTTATTATGAATTAAAATTCAGTGTCAAGAAGAAAAATCCTTAAAACTGGACAAATAGGTAACAATAATGAGTTAGTCTGGATAAGCTAAGGAAAAACATACCCAGAAATACAGATGTATAAAGGAGAGCTTTATATAAAGGGTAGGTGTATATTAAGAAAGCATCCCAACCCAGTGCTGTCCAAATCCACAAGTCCAACATTAGCCCATATGCCTGACACCAATTCATAAAGTTCTCCTCCAGCTCACAAAGCACACGCAGTGACACCAACTGCAGGGCAAAAATGAAACAGTGAGCATCTAAGCATCTCAGCACTGACAAGGGTCTCCAGGTGGCTGTCCCAGCACCCAGGGCTGCATCAGGGTAGGTTCACGTGGCTTCTCCTCAGGGATGTGTTGCAGGAAGTGAGCCTTGCCAGCTGAAGCAGAGAATTAGCTAAGGCAGCTGCAGCGAGGTCAAACCATCAGAAAGTAGTAGACTCAAGAACTAGAAAGGCAATCCTTTTATCGCTCTATCTTTCAATTAATAGCACATGTTTATTGGTCAGGTTGGTACAATAAACTTTAGCTATCTCAATCCATCTCTTGCCGACTTGACACCGGTACCTAATTCTTTAGCTCTAACAATTGGAGTTAAGTAACACCTACACCTTAATCCTCTAATCCTATAAATGTTTGAAAGCCAATCTCTTCTTGCCTTTATCCCCTCAATTTTGGGTATTCAATTTCTATTCTACCCACTTGCATCAACCCAGTGTTCTTAGGGGACAATCATAATCTTAGACATGAAGAATCTCCATTCCAGTTGGAACCTTGTGAATTCCATATCCATAAGCAAAGTCAAATCAGCACAGGCCATTCATAAAGTCAGCAAAAATATACACCAATTTTCAGACTCAAAAATCTCTTCATCCGGTTGGGTTCTCATCAACTCAGTGTGGGCTTGCTCACTGAGCCTCCCCAGGGTGCCCTTTGGTCACTTTACCTTTGTAACACGGAGTCTCACAACTCCTCAACCAGTCTAGAAACCTGACACTAGGTCATGAAGTTTAGACAAGTCAACTCACCTTAAACTCCTCTTTTTTCAAGTAAACCAAGTCCACAGGTGCCAGTGGCCAAATGTAACCTGACTCTTTATTGATACATTTCTCCAACTTGCACTCAATGAGTAAATCCAAGTGGTCACCTAGTAAGTATTTCATCATGTCCAGTCCAAAAAAGGAATTTTCTTCATGGTTCCAGATTTTTTTCCAGACTCTAAGAAACACCATTTGCTCTTGAGTTCTCCAAAGCACTGAGTGGGGAATATCTTTTCAACGCTTTCTTTGCAGATGTTCGTCTGAAGATCAAATTTCCATGGCTGAAAGCAAGTGAACTTACAAGTTTTCTATTTTCATAGTTCCCTTATTTTTCCCAGAAAACAACTGGGTAAACAATATGGCTTATCTGACCATTGGCTAAACAAAGGAGAAAAAAAAACTACTGTGGAGGAAAGGTCAAGTAAACATCTACTTTCCATCTTATCATTTGCTACTCCAGTAGCCCCCTCCTGGTACCATAATGTGTTAATCTGGATAAACTAGGGGAGAAAATCCACAGAAACTCATAAGTATATGAGAGGATTTTATATAAAGGGTAAGTGTACATTAAGATAGAATTTGAACGCAGTGCTGGCCAAATCCACAAGTCCAACATTAGCCTATATGTCTGACATTGATATACAAAGTCCTCCTCAAACTCATGAAACACACACACACAATGATGCTGACTGATGATGGAAAGCCTGATCAAGGAGCTAAGCACTGACAGGGATCTCCGGGGGTCTCCGCATGCGCTCAGGGCTGCATCAAGGTAATTCTGTGTGGCTTCTTCTCAGGGATATCTTGCAGGAAATAAGCCTTGCCAACTCAAGCAGGGAAGTGGCTATGGCAATTCCACCGTGGTGTGACCATTAGAAAGCAAGAGAACCTAGAAGCAGAAAGGTGAGGTTCACCAAGCCATTTATCTCTGCCTTCAATTAATCCCACATGTGTACATTGGCCAGGTTGGCACAGTAAAACTTAACATCTTAAATAAGTAACAGTTGATACATAAATTGCTAAAGATTTTTATCATTTTATTGGGAACTCTTACAAATGTTATTCCAGTCATAAGTCAACTAGATCAAGCATAATTGTACAAATACTAAGTTATCGGTTTCAAAACATTTTTTTTCCTTGAACAGGAGGCTATTCTCTCCCACCACCACCCTACTCCTCATGAACCCTTATTGTTATTATATTATATCATATCATATTATATTATATTATGTTATATTATTGTTATTATACATGTATTTGTGTATATGTGAGTGTATATACATATATATATTAA
>PVJH01012054.1:0-66052 GCA_004026705.1 Nesogale talazaci
AAAAATGTGCTGGAAAACTCGGCTTATACACAAGTATGTATGGTAAATGTGTATGTGATTGTATGTGTTGATATAGCTATGTATAAAATTGAAAGTACCATCTCATACATGATTATTCTTGTTATGTGTGATATATTCAAATAGTTTCTTTTCCTACCCTATTTCCTCTCAAAATATTTCGGTTGTAACCCACTAGACATATTTCAAACCCCATTGGTGTATTCAACTTGAAAATGACACTCTGCAGTGAAGGCATCAAAGTAAAGTTCTTGGAAAATGGATTGATTCCAAATGCAAAAATGAAGACTCTAAAGAGAGCACATATTCATATACTTGGATGTCTAACGGAAATTGGAGTGTGGTCATATATGTCATACTATGGTGCATTGCTTTTGCCATCTTAGATGATCAGACAGCCATTGGTTCTAATTTGTGGTCAGTCTAATCTAGGAGGTTAATCAATACTTTAAAGCAATCTATTAGGGAGAGAGGAGTTTACAGAATTGCCGAAAGTCATCCAGGGCTCCAGCCTCTCTTATTGCTGCCTGGATAGATCTGTGCTTCCAAACAGTAACAATCCATCACACCAACCCAATTCCATTTTCCTAGCTCGACCGGGCACACTGTGCTTTCTGGGGCCTCAAAGGGGAGAAAATATCACCTATAACACTCCTGCATGATGAATTATTCCATCTCTACATTAAAGTCCTGCTAACAGGGCATGGCTTTGTGGGCCTTTTGAATGTCCAGACTATGACAGGGGACTGGGTTGAAGAGCAATAATGCTGCTGTACCAGCCAACTCTTACCACCTTACATTTTTCATCTCTTTCTTTAAAAAGAGCTTCCAGCTCTAGAAAAGTGGGGGAGGGGGAGATAAGAAAAAAGAAAAACTCACACAATATCAATAAATTCACCCTTGAGATTAAGTCACTTTCTCAGTTTTCAAAACATACATTTTTTATGCTTAGATTTTAAGATATTTGGGCAGGAAGTAAATTTCCCTCTGGGTTTTATTCAGCACTCAGTGAACAAGTTTTCTCCTAACACACACACACACTGAGAAAAGTGGTTTCTATGACAGAAATAATTTCCTAGTTATTAAAAGCAGCAATCTTTTCCTGCTAGTATATGATCAACTTGAAGGTATTATGAGTTGAATAATATTTTTGGTAACTGGGAAGGAAGAAGTAACCCCATGAGTCATGAAAAACCTAAAAAGATTATTCTGATGTTTGTTTATCTTGAACTAAATGTGCTTGGAAATAAAATCACTCTGGCATTGAAAACTGCACACTCATGTTCTTTTGTATGAATTAATTATACTTAATTGTTCTGTAATGTCCTGATTAATTATTTCCTGTTCCAGTCCATGGAGTATGCACTTTTGATACGAACCTGCATCATGATGAGAATCTTAGTCCATCCGATTTCTCCTCTCACTTGAAGACCCCGTAGAGCTGATGTGAACGATGCACTTCAAAGGCAGCCCACTCTACACCAGCACCACAGGAGGCCTGTGGGAGAGCATAGGCAGTGACAATGGAGCTGCAGTTTGAGCGTTGGGAACAGAATCACCGCTCAGGCTGTAGGCAGCAATGAACAGGAGATTTTTAACTCTGTGCTGTTTGGGGGAAGCATAATTCTTCTCCCTGTACAAACACTGGGGGCCTGTTGCCTACCACAAGACTCTAGGATGTGTTCAGAGTTATCAATGTTTTAGAAGGATTAGTTGACATTGCCTGGGAGGCAATGGAAAAGGAAGAAACCAAGTATATTATTTCTTTATTGCTGTTGAGACGGATCACCACAAACTTAGTAGTTTAAACAAGACAGTTTTAATAGCATACAATTCGATGGGGTAAAAATAAATCCCAACCTACTGCTGAAGAATCAAATCCAATTCAGAGTGCCCCTATACAGGGTTTCCTCAACTCCAAATCTTTATTACATCAGACAACCTCATCTTTATCCCCTGGAGTGGTAGGTAGATTTGAACTACCAGCCCTGTCTGTTAGCAGTCCTATGACTGATGCATAGTACCACCAGAACTCCTAGGGTTACAAATCCTAAAGTCAGCATGTTTGCAGCACATCCTTCCTTCTGGAAATGCGATAAGAGAACCTGTTTTTCTGAGAGCACGGCAAGCATCTCCTAGAGGTCACTTTGCTTGTTGGCGTGAGGCCTCTTTCCTAACTAGTATGATCGTACCTTCAAATCCATCTCTGTGTGTATCCTCTTTTTTCATATCACAGGTCCTCCTTTTATTCTCCTTTTATTCCATTTTTCCTTATAAGGAGTGGTATCCCCACCTGGAGCATTGGGAGTTCAATGGAAGAATATCGCCTTCCATAAGGAAGACCGGTTTCATTCCTCAACAGTGCACGCAAGGGGTGGCCACCACCAGCCTGACTCTGATGCTGACCAGGTTTCAGCAGAGCTGCCAGACTAAAGCAGACCAAGAAGAAAGACCTCAAGATCTACTTCTGAAAACCAGTCAGGAAAACCCTAAAGAGCACAAGGGATCAATCTGAAACCAACCATGAGCATGGCACAAGCCTAGAAAGTTTTATCCTGTTGTGTATGGAGTCATTGGTTCAACAGAAGGTCCACCTGCATGACCAGTAAATGTTATAGTCTCAAAACTCTCTAAGCAATCAAAGTACTGTCGCCACGAACACTAACGTATCTTGGGAGGCTAATTTCATTGCAGTCCCTTCGATGTATCATCACTTATTTTGATTTTTCCCTGTCTCTTGTTTGTATTCTTCTTCCCCCCACTCCTCCACCAAAACACACACAAAAACTTCTGTACCTTCTTCTTGGGTAAATGCTGCCCCCTTTATTTTAAATGTTGTTGTGGCAGTTACATAATCTGGTGTCAACTGGAGACTATTAAGAGTGAAGGGGTGGAGTTTTACCTGTCAATCAGGTCACAATTTAATGACCTCCGTTGGAGGTCCGATGGAGACGAAGAGCTCACTGGAGGCCAGACCCCACTCTCTGCTGCTGCTTCTTCCTGCTGACAAGCCACGTGGAGCTGTGTTCATGACCACGAGAGCCCTGGAGCTGGAGGAGCCCCATGAAGACCCATGCCAGTGCTGAGATGGTTCCACCACCACTGGATCCACAAGACTTTCCACCCACTGACCTGTGATCTTCCATTGCATATGTTACGTGGGTCTGAAGAGGAATTTACAGACTGTTCTCAGACATATGAATGATATTGGACGGATGGACTTGATCTGGACTGGGCTGGGATGTTTTCTCAGTATACAATTACTCTTTCATATAAAACTCTTCCTTATGCACATGTAAGTGTCCATGAGAGTGTTTCTCTGGTCTATCTGGACTAACACAGGTTGATTATTCTAGCACAAACATGAGTTTAATTCCAGAACTGAAGGGTGTCTAAGGGCCATAATCTTTGGAGTCCCACCTGTCTCTTTCTGACCACTAAGCAAGGTCTTTTTTTTTTTTTAATGATTTGAGTTTTGTTCCACATTTTTTGCACACTCTATCCAGGAGCTTCTGACATAATGTTTTTTAGAGCAGGTGGTAGTGTTCACTGGATAACTTGCAGTTATTCTGGTCTCTGGGTTATGGAGGTTGGTATTTGTGTGGTTCTTTAGTTCATCAGACTATTTCCACATGTCTTTCTTTTGCCATCACTCTTCATACTTCTTTAGATGGGGAGAGATCAAGGAATGCATCTTAGATGGCTACTTAGGAGCTTTAAAGACCCGAGTCTCTACTTTCTCAAGTAGGATATAAACCTTTGTCGTTATAAACTTTGTGATGTCGATAGACTAAGTGTCCTCCAAAACTAAGTTCTTGTCCTCCCCCACCCCCGGCCTGCAATACTTATTCCTCAAAAACTTTGGTTATGAAGGTGAGGCAACCTGTCATTTGGAAAAATGGTTAGCTGATACTCATTTTCAAATGAGCACCTTTGACCCCATTTCTATTCCAGCCATCAGTGTCCCAGGCCATGTGCTATAGACACTTGAGACTCTGTCCTTTGAGGTGCACAACATCCTTCATAGGTTGCACCAGAAAGAGCCAAATTTGGAAACTCACTAAGTGAACTGGACTCTACCTTTAGCATACCTGTAGCAAATTAAATGAACTAAAATGCTCTTTTGAACTTACGACTCAAATGTCCTGTGAAGAAGTAGGTGACTACTACCACAAGTTTATGGGTTTGGAAGTATCAAACTTTAGTTCAAATCCTTTGCTTTAAGTGTACCTAATAAAGAACAACTCAAGACTGCCAGATATTTGTTATTTTCATACTCTCTCTGCTTTTGTATGATAGGTCTTAGTCCAGCAGCCACAGTTCTTCGTTGGAAAATAAGCATTATTCAAAGTTTTCCCAGAGGGCTGGTGGCGTAAGTGATTGAGTGCAGGACTGCAGCCCATGGACTTGGAGGTTCAAATCCAGCAGCAGCTCTCCAGAAGCAAGGTTGGGTACCTCCCACGACCACCAGAGGGCAGTGATGCCCCCCCTCAAAAAAAAGGTGGGAAAAAGTTTTCCCTATTTTTACATTATTTAATGCTTTTTGAAAGAATTGGGGGCTTGTACAAAGCATCACAATCTATACATACATCTATTGTGTCAGGCACATTTGTGCATTTGTTGCCATCATCATTCTTAAAACATTTGCTTTCTACTTGAGTCCTTGGTCTCAACTCCTCATTTTCCTCCTCTGTCCCCACTCCCCCCCTCACTCCTGAATTCTTGATAATTTATAAGTCATTATTATTTTGTCATATCTTACATTATCTGATGTCTCCCTTCACCTACTTCCCTGTTGTCTGTCCCCCAGGGAGGAAGTAATATATAGATCCTTTTCATGAGTCTTTGCTTTCTACCCACCTTCCCTCCACCCTGCCAGCATCTCCACTCTAACCACTGGTCCTGAAGGGATCACCTGTCCTGAATTCCCTGTGTTTCCAGTTCCTATCTGTACCACTGTACATCCTCTGCTTTAGCCGGATTTGTAAGTAGAATTGGGATCATGATAGTGGGGCAGGGAGGAAGCATTTAGGAACTAGAGGAAAGTTGTATAACATGCTCTTCTTTGGGGTTTTTGAACTCCAGATAGTTTCATTGCAATACTTTGTATTGCCTTCTCACACAGCTTTTTGAAATCTTCTATTCACCTCTTCTTTTTTCATTATTTCTTTCATTCATGTGAGCTACTTTATGTTCAAGATCAAGTTTCAAAGTCTCTTTTGACATTCGATTTGATATGTTCTTTCTTACCTTTCTAATGACCTCTTGATTTCATCATCTATGATTTTCTCGGTGTCTTCCCATAGCAGAACAGGTTGTCTGTTATTAGTGATCAATGTGTCAAATCTATTCTTGAGATGTTCTCAAAATTCAAGTGGGAAATACAGTCATATTTTAGTTTTCCTAGACGTGCTTTAATTTTCATCTACTTAAGCTTGAATTGACATGTGAACAATTGACCTACTTCAGAGTCAGCCCTGGCCTCTTTGTGGCTGGAGATATTGAGCTCTCCAGTGTCGCCTCCTACAAATGTAGTTTATTTTATTCCTGATTATTTCATCTTCTAAGTTCTATGTGTGGAGTCACGGGTTATGTTGTTGCAAATATTTGGGGTATTTGTAATGAATAAATGAGCCATCGGTCTCGCAAAACTCTACTAAGCTATTTCCATCTTCATTTCTAGTCCCCAAATCATATATTCCAACAACTTTTTCTTTCACCTTGTTTCCATTTTTTTTGCATTCCAATTGCCAATAAGTATCAATGCATCTTAATTGCATGTTTGATCAATTTCAGACAGAAGAAATTGGTAAAAGTCTTCAATTTTGGCATAACTGTTTTTAGTGGTTGGTATGCAAATTCAAATTCTAGTTGTATTAATTGGATTTTCTTGCATGTGTATAGATACTAACCGATCATAAGCAGCACTGTATTTCAAGATGGATCTCAAAATGTTCTTTTTTTCCCCCTGACCTAAGGCCCTACAGGGACAATAATGGAGAAGCAGGGTCGGGATTGTACCTGGTCTGACCCCACCATACCAAGGAAGAGCACTAAGGGTGTGCAGCAGAGCAGCAGGGGAGCAGAGCATGAAGTTCTCGAGGGAGTGACAAGGATATACTTTGGGGCCAGGGTGTGGCACCCCATTGGACTCAACTGGGAGGGCACTCCTGAAGGTCAATGATCAGACCTTCAACTATTTACAGGTTTTATTATTATTATTATTATTATTATTATTATTTTACTTATTTATATACTTTTTCTGGGCATTGGGTTATTTTGTTGTTGTTGTCATCATTTTGTTTTCTTTGATCGCTTCATCTTATGATGTCTTGGGGTTTTTGGGGTACATATTATTATCTCTGTAAGTCTATCCAGATAAGATAGACAAGATGAACAGTCTGGAGGAGAAAACAATGGGACTGATAATTCCCAGTGGTACATGAGAGATGGGGAGCTAGGGGAAAGGAGGTGGTGTTGACCAACCCAGGGATAAGGGAGCAACAAGTGATTCAAAATCAGTGACAAGGTGGGTGTGGGAGGTCTGATAGGGATTGGTCAAGAGTAATGTATCAGAGAGAAATTACTGAAACCCAATTGAAAGATGAGAATGTGGTGGGACATGAGGAAAGCAAAAGGAAATAGAGGAAAGAACTGGGAGGCAAAGGGCATTTACAGAGGTCTAAATACAGACACAAACATAGATAAATATATTTAGATATGATGGGGGGGAAATCTATGTGCATATACTTATAGGCTTAGTATTAAGACAGTAGATGGGCACTGGACCTCCACGCAAGTGCTTTCCTAATGCAAGAACATTTTGTTTTATTAAATTGACATTCCTTGATGCTCACCTTCCTGACACAATTACTGAAGACAAATATGTGCATAAGAAAAGTAGTGAAGAAAGCTGATGGTGCTCAACTATCAAAACATAGAGCATCTGGAGTCTTAAAAGCTTGAAAGTAAACAAGCAGCCATCTAGCTCAGAAGCAACAAAGCCCACATGGAGGAAGCACACCAGCCTGTATGACCACGAGGTGCCCAAGGGATCAGGTATCAAAGAACTAAAAATTATATTATTATAAATTAGGGGAAGTACAGATTGGGGACCCAAAGCTCATCTGTAGGTGAAATGACATCCCCTTACAGAAAGGTTGCAGGGAAGAGATGAGCCAGTCAAAGTACAGTGTAGCAGCAATGAAATATGCAACTTTCCTCCAGTTCTCAAATGCTCCTGCAACCCCCCAATATCATGTCCCAATTCTACCTTACAAATCCCGCTGGAGGGCTGAGCCCCAGTGGCGTAAGTGGTTGAGTGCGGGACTGCGGCCCGTGGGCTTGGCGGTTCAAATCCAGCGGCAGCTCTCAGGAGCAGCACCGGGTAGCGCCCACGACCACCAGAGGCAGTGATGCCCCCCCCAAAAAAACAACACCACCACCACCAACAACAAAAAGAAAACAAATCCAGCTAGACCAGGAGACATACACTGCTATATATAGGAGGCAGAAACATGGGGAATTCAGGACAGATGATCCCTTCAGGACCAGTGGCAAGTGGTGATACCGGGAGGGTGAAGGGAAAGTGGAGTAGAAAGGGGGAACCAATTGCAGGGATCTACATATAACCTTCTCCCTGTGTTATGGATAACAAGAAAGTGGGTGAAGGGACACGTTGTACAATGTATGACATGGCAAAAATAATGATCTGTAAATTATCAAGAATTCATGAGGATGGGGTAGTGGGGAGGGAGGGGAAATATGAGGAGCTAATACCAAGATCCTAAGTAGAAAGAGGATGTTTCAAGAATGATGATGGCAACAAATATACAAATGTGGCTTGCATACAATAGATGTATGGATCGATTGTGATAGACCCCAATAAAATGATTTTTTAATGTTATTTTTGATAATAAATGTGATGTTATTCTTCTTCAATTTTTCATCCCTAGCATAATAAACTTCATGAATTTTGGATTTGAAATGGTCAGTAGGAATCCATCACAGCTACTAATGCCTGAGATCTCAATATGATGCATATCATTTAATTTTTTATAACTTCCAATTTTTCTACATTCATACTTCATACTTTGCTCACTTGGATTCGCAGTGGATGTTTGCAGCTATTTTTCTAAGGTTGAGTCATGTCCTGAAAGCTTTGCTTCATTTCGTCTTTATGCTCAGCTCAGCTCTCATTTGAAGAGACAGCTTCTCCCTGTTGTACACTCCTAGAATTACACTGCGCAAAATCCCTGTGGACAACACGACCTTGCCCTAAAAAAGTCACTAGGAGTCAGAATCGACGCGTGACAGTGAGTTTTGGTTGCTTAGGGTGCGTGTGTGACAGAGACAGAGAGAATTTAAACTGGGGCACTCATATTTTGACCCTATATCTCACAGTGTTCTACGGCTATTCATAAGTTTTTTGGGGTTGATCCCTCAGAAATAGACATCCCATTTCTTCTTCATAGCCCATTCGGAGTCTGGAAACTCTGTTGAAACCTGTTCACTTTGGGTGACTCTGCTGGCACTGGGAATACCGAGAATAAAGCTTCAGCATTCCAGCAACATTTAAGCCACAACAGTCCCACAAACTGACAGACAAGTAGGAAACGCCTCTTGAAAGACTGGATAGGTAGCAGTATTGCAGGGTGGAGTTGAGGTGCGTGTGCAATACTGTACCCACCACACTGAGCCTCTAACCTGAGAAAGAGCTTCTCTGGGTGAAGTCAGAGCCTTGTGTCTTTGGGGTTCACTGCCAGTGAACAGGGCAGGATGTCGCTGGCCTGCACAGATACGAGCCAAAAGAGTACTTCAAGCAGTAAGCCTGGATGTGGGGATTTTAATCTCTGTGGAGGACTGACTGTGTTTGAGATTAAAGCTATTTCCCAAAGCTACCCTGCTCTGTATCTGCTTAAAGGCTCATTTGCTTTCCACTTTCCCAAAAGCTAGAGAGTTGTCACAGCAACCCCAAAATACCACATGAGACTGCGGGTATGGGCAGGACTGCGCACGGGCACGGCGGAAAGAGGCCACAAAGAACCTGAGAACAATGGTGTGGGATGAAGACAGGACTTTTCACAATTATATATTCCAAAATATTAAGCAAACTATCTACCAGCATTTGGTGTGGAAGTTAAGTTAGCTCTTCTCCCTGAAGCTGCCAGTTACCTGAGGCCTTTCTGTGTCTCATGACAGAGCTAATTCCCCTGCTGTAAGGATGATGGTTCCCTTCCCCTGAAGCCTGTGGGCGGATTCACATGCTGCTGTTAATGCTCTCTAGTGTAACCTGGTTAGCCACATTCAGGAGTCTGGGGTCTGGTCTTGTCAAAGGGATGCCTCCTATACTTCCCTTTTCTAGAATGTGTGCATATAGCACAACCGCTTCCTGTGACGTATGTCCTTAACTGTAATTAGGGGCCTGGCATGCTTCCAGAGGGTATATAAGGATTGGACCTAGAATAGAGGCTCTCTCTCTCTTCTGTCTCTCTCTCCTGCCTTTCTCCTGCTCTCAGGCCCTCTCCTTCATCATGTAATCCTTTCCCTCATCGGCGGAGGTGAGCATGCTACCCTGATGTGAGATGTGTCTGCCTATTATTATTTCTCCCTTTCATGCTCTCTATAACCTTATTATAATAAATAATAATTATCACTGTACAACTGCATCTATAGATGTATCAGAAGCTGGCTTCTTCTGATACAATGGGACACCCAAGAGTTCGCAGGTGTCCGACTCTGCCTTACAGAACCTGGCGTGTGTTTGAGTCGGACCGTGTTTCAGGACATTTTTAATAGTTAATGTTTCCACTGCACCCTATTTGAACAAGAGATGGGTGCCTCAGACAGCTAGAGCCCGAGATCTGTAAATCTTCAGATCATGTAACTCACTGCTCCTTCCTCTGATTCCAGGCTCACCAAGAAACCCTGGGATAATTGGGCTTCCAAGGGAGATTCCCACACAGGAAAGGGACAGTCTGTCAATCTCCAGTTCACTTGACAGAGCAATGCCGACCCTTATAGAAAATTAACCAACAGGCAGGTTGGTTTGCTTGGATGAATGTCTTTAACCAGTATAAGTCAACGTCTCAATGCTGTCAATCTCTGGCCTGTCTGACACTGTAAAATCTAATTTCTCATGAAAGCGAACAAGACGGTATATTGGCTGTTAACTTTTAATGCCTGTGAGTTTAAATAGCAGGGGTCAGTCTCTCAAGTCAGATCAACTCTAGGCGATTGGCAAGACCTGAACAGCAATGCATTTCCCAAGATTTGCCTCCATGTTGAAAAGTCCAGTCATACCGTACTCTACCATAGTTCCCAGCCCTCCTTCTGGTCTTCCTTCTTGCCCATGCTCAGAGGGGCACTAATTACAGACTCGACTGTGAATGGTGCTCCTGGTCTTGTGTTCTTAGTCTGGCCCTGGATAGCTCCCAAATACCCTCTGGGACTCCACTTAAAAGGTGCTTCTTCTTAGAAAGCCTTCAGTAATCTCCCAGGGTCTTTAGACTTTCCCATTTTATGCTCTCAGAAGCCTGTGCTTCCCTGCTGTGCGCCCACCACCACCATCCCACTCCCTGTAATTTGGCATTTATCCTCCCCACCATGAACAATACAAATCAAACAAACAATAGAGCATCCCTGTGGAGTAGAATCCAAATTGTGGATTAGGATTGTGTCCCACAAAGTTTTCAATATGGCAGCCTCTCAGAGACAGATCACCAGGCTTTTCTTCCTGTGTGCCTCTCAGTGGGTATCAACCATTAACCTTCAGGCTCATCAGTGGGTGCTCTCTGCGTTCTTCTGCTCATGACTCTTTTCCACCATGAAAAGGTGCAGGAAACCAAAGCCAGCCCAGAGAAAGATTCAAGATCATAAATTAAAGGAAAGTTCACCTCCAAGATTAGAAAGAGGATGCCTTTGTGGAGTTAACAGGAAGCTGTCTTCCCAGGAGCAATTGGGAGGCAGCCCATTAAGACAGACGGCGAAAGGACAAGGCTGCAGCAGCTACGGGGCAGCTCTCACAAACAGCTGGACGTTTCTATTTCCATAGCTTGATGTGATAGCAGTGTAGCTCCACATGTCCCAAAGTACGCTGGCAGTATTTTTAATCTCAACTCCTAAATGTCCTCCTCCCTGGGTTTCCCTGAGGCTGCTCACTGTGGAGGCATTTGAGCATCCTCTCTCCATCATGGGCGCAACAATGAGAAAATCAACACCTCATAGGGTTTTCTACTATTACTGCTGCTATTGCTCCTAGCTCCAGCACTTCCCACCCCTGTGCAACTGCAAAGTTATCTAGGGGCGCTTCTGGTGTTTGACGCTCACCATTAAAATATATATATATATATATATATATATATATATATATATATCTGCTATCTTGAAGGCTTTTCTTCAGTAAGAAAAAAATTTCCACTTTTTAATTCTCAACTCTTAGTCTTCTTTACTCTTCTAGAACTCCTTCCATACTTCTCTCCCTCTCTCCTGTCCACCCACTGGCTTCTGAGGGCCTACCGCTGGTTGTTTTTGTCTGTCTCTTCTTTCATATTCGACACCCTGCTCTCCAACTTCCCAGCAGGTTGCCCTCAGACTCACAGCCACCTTATGGGCAGTCAAAGGCCATCATCTTTACTGTTGCATCACCTACCTGCCTGACTCCAGCACCATTGAGTCTGTTATTGCAGCTATTAGGCCAGTCCAGGGGGCTGAGGGGTTCCCTTGTCCACCATCCTTCACCAAGCATATGTCCTTCTCCAGGGTTCTTGGTCACTCGATATCTCTACAGCAAGTGGGTCAGACAGCCTTACATTGCAATCTGTAAGATTCTCAGCAACTAATATTTGGAGGTAGATTGCCAGAACTTTCTTCCTAGTCTCTTAGTCTGGAAGCTTCCTTGAAACCTGTTCACCCTGGTATTGGATGTACTAGTTGTCCAGCTTCTAGCCTCATAGCAACCTACTTGTCACCATGGTAGAATGATCTGACAGAAGGATCCTTTTTTCTTTCGAAGCCCATCCCCCTCCTGTCCCACATTTGGTTTCAGGTGGGAGTGTTTTCCTTCTCTTTCCCCCTGTTAAACCAAATCTGTCTTTCATTATTCAATGGTAAGTTCCAATCCTCTTAGGATATTCCCTCTACGATTTTACCCATAGGGGTGCACAGAACAGACCCAGGTGTTAAAGAACTTGGACTTTGTGTACAAGCCCACTGTGCAGCTCAGGGATCTCTACGCCATTGCTATCTGTTCCTTTCATCATGGCACCTAATCACCCCTCCTTGCTTGGCCCTCACTGCCTGTCACTTTCCCTCCCAAGAAGGTGGGGCCATCTATTCTGTTTTTTCTGATGGGTCCTCAGTTCAATGGCAGTGACCCTTTAACAAGGACAGAAAAGAAGTCCCAGAGAGGAGAAGGTGACATGAACTTGAGGAAGGAGATTGGAGCTGTGCAACCACTGCCAAGGAACACTTGGAGTTACCAAAACAGAATGAGGCTGCCAAAGAGTCCCAGCTAGAATCTTGGCAATGAGCTCAGCTCTGCCCACACCTTGATTTCAGATGTGCGCCCTCCAGAACTGTGAGAGGCTACATTTCTGTGGCTTTAAGTCGACCAATTTGTGGCAATTTGTCCCAGGAAACTAATATGAGGGACTACAAAATGTTTGTGGAAAAATAGAGTTAAATGATAATGGGTAATTAAACAATAATTAAACAAACATTTTGAAGTCCCCTAAGTTTCCTTTAAAGAGAGATGGAGTGAAGGGTGAGCCAAGAGGATGCATCTGTGCCTACACCAGCAGCCCTCAAAATCTGAGTAGACCAGTCAGACCGAAGCAGATGTGGCCAGGGCTGGGACGATGCTCCCAGGATGTCAGGTGCATGCCGAAGACAAGCACTTGTTCCATCTGTGCAGAGAGGACAGGCCAATGGTTCCTGTGAACAGAGATTCAATGTGAGGTAGGAGACCATAAGGATAGAAGTCAAGGTCAGGGCCAAGTCTTGGAGGATTCTATAGTCCACCCTAAGATTATGAACTTTGCTTAGAGATGATGATCAACTGGCACAGTAACAGGGCATGTTTGGACAGTGTGTGCACATTTGGGGATTGCTATGATGATTGGAGACTTCCACTGGTATTTAGTAGCCAGTGGCTTCGGCTGGTTAACATCCTACCATATGTTGGAGAAGTCCAATCCAATAAAGAATTCTTGCCATTCCTGACATTTTGAGAGAACCTCTTCCTCCTGGACAAATCCTGGTAGAAGATATTAGGAAATCATTTAAAGGGTCGGGGGGTGACAAGTTAGTAATTGCAGAGAGGGAAGTATAGTACAATGAGAGTATGAGATCCATAGAGACAAGAGAGAGGGGGGAATCGACTTAGGACACCAGAGGTAAGTCATTGCGCCTCAATTACTCAAACGGTGATGAAGATATGTGGCTCTAAGCCAGTTCAGGTGAAAGAGGGGTGGGGAGGGTCAGGGAAGCAGGAGGAAAACCAGCTAGACTTCGTATTTTAATGAGAGCAGAGAAGGAAAGAGTAAATCTCAATTTCTAGCTCAGAGATGCCTTAATAGACATTAGGAATAAGAAGAAGTTGTAATTCAGTTTGAGGCATGTTGTTATTGAGTTACCTGTGAGGATAGCTAAGTGAAAATGCCCTCTAGGCAATTAGAAGCCACTAAATTCAGCACACATTTGCTAACGGAAAGATTGGTGACTTGAACTTATGAGCAGCTGCTTGGCAGAAAGATGTCTGTGGACAGTTCTACTCTGCCCTTTAGGCGGCTATGAGTCAGACTCCACTTCCCATCAATGGATCATATTCAACGGCTATAGTGAGCATTGTAATCTCCAGTGTTTTCAAGCTTGACAAACCGAAGATGGAGGTTGTTGACAAGTGGACAATTTAAAGGCTGGCAAATACTAGTTTCCATGGATTGGGTACCTATAATTTAGTGCCATTTCACATGAATTTAGGTTCTTTAAGTAAAGTATCAAGAAACTCTTGACCTTCAAATGAATGGCTTTATTTGCACTCAGATTAATTTAGAAAGGAGGATAACGGCTCAGGTACTTTCAGGGTTCATGTCACTTTCAAAAAGAGAATCTGGTTACTACTCCTTGTGAAGCAAACAAATGGAAAAACAAAGCATTTGTGTGGCTTGCACCACTAAGACTGGGGCCACTATGCAACCTTGTCCTTTGGAAGAGAACCTAACTGGGAAAAAATGATACTATTTTAAGTGCATTTTCCTACCTTTTGCTACCTTGTAATATTTCTATCAGATAATGCTGGAGTATAAAAATAGATTCACTATTTTGTTTGGGTTTGGGGGTGGGAGGCATCGCAGGGGAATTCCCAGTACTGAAAGGAACTCTAGGGTGCTGTGAAGTTAAGGGTTGGGTTGCTAACCACAAGGTCAGTGGTTCAAAACCACCGGCTGCTCCTCAGGAGAAAGACGAAGCTATCTGCCTCGGTAAAGATGAACTGCCTGAGAAACCCTACATGGAGTCACTGTGAGTCAGACTTGGCTTGCGGTCAGTGAGTTGTTGAGAGTTCTTTACTCCGATGATGTAGTGGAGAGCATATGAAAGGGTGCACTACACGTGTAGGGAGAAGGATATGACATTGTTCACTACTGTAAGCACCAGTAAGTGCATAGTTAGCTACCCTGTTTTATTAGGTAATCCACTCTTGACTCCAAGGTCTACTTCCTTTCCACATAGGGCTGCTCCGTGAGTCTCTGTAAGATGAAATAATCAAGGAACGTTTCCTGATGGTTTTCTGGTACTACGAAAGTTCAGGCTTAACTGAAGGGAAGGGAAAGGAAGGGAGGACATACTAGGTGACAGAAATATTCTGAGCAAAGTTATGACAGCAGGAAGCAAGATGGCCTTCTGAAAGGAGAGATAAGGTCTGTGTGTTGAAGGGGAGGAGAATTTTAAGAATAGAAGATGAGAAAGTTTTATTATAGAAAATGTTAAAGCATTTATGGATCCAAGAATAGAGTAGTTCATTTTCTTTACAAAACTCTTTAAGATTGGAACTGCCATCCTTTTATCACACTTGTACCAATGAGAAAAATCAAGGCTCAGAGAAGTGAAAGTGCACACTAGAATATACGTAACAATTCTATGGTGGGCCCAGGAAACCCAACATGGACAGCAACCCAACATGGACAGCTGACTCCCTGGGCATTTCTAGGAAGGGAGGTGTCTTATGACCACCTTCCAGTCACGGCTTTGGTGAAAGAAGGATTCCTTACCCTAAATTTTATAGGATACCTGAGTAAATGACACCTGACACTAGACACATAAGACTGACAGCAGTTTAATTTGTTATATATTTTAAGAGTGCCATGTTCTTGAGATGGCTTCTAAATTTAGGTAGAATATACTCCAGGTGGAAAATGGCCTGATGGACTTGCTTTAATTGTATTCTGCTTCAACCTGAATTGCCTGTAAAAAATTGGTCATGTGTTCCACAGTTGGTCTCTGGCCTTGGTGTTGGGTGCCAATGAGTCAGTTCTGACCCATAGCAGCCCATCCTGCGCCATCTTCATAATCACTCCTAGGCGTGAACCCATTGTGGCAGCCACTGTCTCCATCCATCTTATCTAGGAGATTCCCCTTTTCTCTGCCTCTCTATGCTACCAAGCACAGTGTCCTTCTCCAGCGACTGATCTCTCTTGATAACATGTCCAAAGTATGAGAAACCAAGTCTGGTTGTGCCTGCTACTTAATAAACATTCTGACAATGCTTCTTCCAAGACAGACCTCTTTGTTCTTCTGGAAGTCCCTGGATACTTGCACTAGTCTTTGTCAGTACCTTTGATTCTTGTGTGTTTAATCTGGTGAGCTCCACATGTACGGTCACCATCTATGTTGCTGAAAATGGTATTGTGGGGCTGAGCCCCAGTGACGTAGTGATTGAGTGGAGGACTGCGGCCAAAGGGCTTAGTGGTTCAAATCCAGCAGCAGCTCTCCAGGAACAAGCCTGCGCCTCCTACTCCCACCAGAGGGCAGTGATGCCCCTGTCCCCCCCACAAAAAAAAAGAAAATGGTGTTTTGATGAAAAAACTGTCAATTTTCTGTCATGGGATTCCCCAGCTTCATTTCTATCACCTTGGCCATATTTTTCAACAATTACAATTCATTGCTGTTCATTTTCAACAATTATCAATACATGTTGATTGCATGCCTGATCAGTTTCAGAGTTTATAAGTGGTAGAATTGTTTAATTTCTTTCCCATTGGCTTTAGTGGTTGGCACATTTGTGTAACAGTTCTATTGATGGGTCTTTCTTGTAGATGTTTAGATACTATCCTATCCCGGAAAGCTTTGTACTTAAAGATCCTGATTTTGTTTTCATGATGAATGTCACACCTTTCCCTTGAATTTGTCTCTTGTGTAATAACCCTATGATTTTCAGATTCACATTAGCCCAAACAAGTCCATTTTAGCTCACAAATGCCTTAAAATTTCATTTTTGACAACTTCCAATTTTCCTGGAGTCATACTTCCTCCTTTCCATGTTCCTATTATTAATGGGTGTTTTCAGTTGTTCCATCTCATTATTGGTCTTGCTGCACCAATCAGTGAATGAACCAAATGCTTTGCTCCATCCTGGTCATTAAGGCAAACTCTGTTTTGAGCAGGCAGCTCTTCCCAGCCTTATTTTGAGAGTCTTTCAACTCAAAGGTCCATCTTCATGCACTCTATATGCCAAAGTTCTGCTGATATTCATAAGATTTTCATTAGCTAATCCTTCAGAAATGGTCAGTCTATTTATTTTCACTAACCAGTTCTTGATGAAACCTGTTCCCTATGGGTAGTCCTTCAGATATTTGAAATACCAATGTTATAGCCTCCAGCATCACAGTAACACAAAACCCACCAATTACATCAAAGAGATGTGTGGGGCCAACATGAAAGAACCAGATCTTATTTACTATCAAACCTCTCTCTTGCTAAATTGGACGTGATGCTTAGGGCCAAAGCTAATGTAAGGCAGTTGGAAAACGAAGCACAACTTCCTTTTCTGCCCTTTTTCTCAAACAGAGAGCTGCCTCTCATTCAAACACATGTTGAATAGGTATTTAATGGACAAAGTTGTAAATACTGTAGAACTAGACAACATGTTTAAGTCTCACCTGGCGTACTCCTTACTTTCACTATGTACACAATCTCTCTCTCTCTCTCTCTCTCTCTCTCTCTCATTAACTCACTCTTTCTCTCCCCACACCAGCATTTTATCCATTCCTGGAAAATGTAAGTCTGTCCATCAGGAACATCTCAGAGGATATTTCTTCTGCCTAAAACAAGCCTCCCTTCCTCTATTTTTTTAATTGAATAAACTTTGACCAGAATGACAGATCAAGTGGCCTGAAGGGGATTTCAGATTCAAAATAAACTTGTTTTCCATTTAAAAAGGGAAGAAACTCGAGTGATAAAGAATGATAAGATTTGAAAACAAGGGCGGCAGCAATTGTACGATGATGCCTGCTCTAAATGAAAGATGGATTGCTATACTAGCTGTAAGAACTCCCAGTAAAATGATTTTAAAAGAATGATAAGGAATACAGGGTCACTGTGGGTGGAGACCAAGGTGGTGGCCACCTCACAGCAACATGAGGCATATGAAAGAATCTGAGTGCTTGCCATGACATAGCACAATGGGCCACAAGCTTCTTGGCCATCAGAGCTATTTCCCATTCGGTACGGCTTCCCAGCCATCCTGTTCATTCTCCTCCCAGAGGGGTCTGGGAGCACAGATTGGAGGTCAGATGTTCTCTCAGACTCTCAGCTTTATCGCGGAAGGTCGATGGACCCCTGCGAAGGCTATTCTTTTTCTTTTCTCTTCCTTTTACTTTTTTTTGGTTGGTGCATGCTTTTTTATTAATTTCTCCATGGCTAGTTCCTCATCTGTTAAAGTGAGATAACAGTGCACAATAGCAACTATAGGGTGGATGGGATTAAATGAGATAATTGATTACCTGGCACATTAATTACACAAAGCATTTTAATTATTAACACAGTGTCTGACGCTTGGTATTATTTTGATCCACTCAACCCAGTAAGTGCTTAATAGATGTTCCTTGTCTGGAATTGAATTACATTCTAAACCTCCCACATCCCACTCCTGTCACAGTATCGCCACCCTTTCCTAACTTCCTTCTGCACCTTGCCAGAGCATTATCTGAAGTCCAGATAGGAATGAATGGAGCAATCCAAGGGCTCCGTTCCCAGACCCCATAAGCATTCTGAATTGCCAACAGAAGCCGGATGTTTTCTGAAGAGATATTCGGCCGTGTTTCCTTGAAAGACTTTTTTAATGTATTCATCTTCCATGCTTAGTAAAAGAAGTCCAGTTGGCAGAGCAAGTGTAAGATATTATGAGGTTCTCTGTTGAAGCAGGAGAGCGTCAGTTCATGGGGATTTATTGTCTGCAGTTCACTGGGCCTCAGGGTCATGATGTTGGCATTTAAACCTTATCAAGAACAGCGCTGAAAGCAAAGCTGACGTAGAAGAACGAGTGGGCCCTGGTGCTGCCTTTCTTTTTTTTTTTTTTTTGTCTTCCAAAAAGATCATAGTATATTAATGAGGAGCTACTCCTGATTCTTCCTCAGCTCCTGCCATGTCAGTCTAAACACACCATCTTTCAATGCTCTGGATGGACTGTTCGGCTGTAATAGAACAAATTCTGCTTTCTTCCTTCCTCTCTTCCCTCATTTCTCTTGACTTTATTAATTCACTCAAGAATACTTAAGGCCATCTACTCTATGCCAGACTGTCACATTGATTTGATGCTTAGCCCCGTGAATCTTAAAGCCTAGAAAGGAGTGAATGTTAGTCATGAGGAGGTGCTGTGAGAGTAAAAACAAAGCACGATGAGAAAGAAAGGAGCCCAGGTGGCATCGTGGGTTACTTGCTGAGCTACTAACTGCAAGGTCAGCCGTTCAAAACCACGAGCCACTCCACCCAGAGAGAAATGAGGTGGTATGGGATAAAGACAGGACTTCCCCACAATTATTATACTCCAAAATATTAAGCAAACTGTTTACCAGCATTTGGTGTGGAAGTTAAGTTAGCTGTTCTCCTGTGGTTCCCAGTATCTGAGGCCTTTGTGTGTCTCACAATAGAGCTGACTCCCCTGCTGTTAGGATGATGGCTCCCTTCCTTTGAGGCCTGTGGGCAGGTCTGGGGTCTGATCTTGTCACACGGGACCCTGATAGCTCCCTTTCCTATAATGTGTGCAGATGGCACACCCCCTTCCTGTGACATATGCCCTTGCCTGTAATTGGGGGCATGGCATGGCTCCAGAGGGTATATAAGGATGGGACATAGGATAGAGGCTCTCTCTCTTCACTCCCCTATCCCTGAGTGCTGGGCCCCTCTCCCTCCTCATGTAATCCCTTCCCCCACTCTCTCTCTCCACGTGGACTACCTAGAGGGGTGGGGATGAGCATGTTACCTTGATGTGATAATATGTCTATTATCGCTTCTCTTTCTTGCTCTCTTTGTCCTTGTTATAATAAACAATAATTATCGCTGTACAACTGCCTATTGAACCCATGGTGTATGTATCAGAGGCTGGCCACTTCTGATATTGTGGCAGAATCCCACGGGAAGTAGTTTATTCTGCCCTGTCTGGTCACAATGAATCAGAACTGGCCAGATGACAGTGAGTCTGTCTATTTGTTGGAGGGAGAGAGAAAAGACTATGGATCCAGCAGGGCCCAGGGCCACACAAGCCCTCTGGGAGGAATTTGTTCTCCTGGGAGATCTCAAAGATGACCAATTCAGCTCAAAGACCCGGATAACAAGGCAGAGGTGGGAATCAGCAAGAGGGGAAAGGAAAGTGCTGTGGGAAATTCTCTCTAGGTAGAGGGCAGAAGATTCCCGGGCCAAAACCTGCAACTGCTCTGGTGGGAAATCACACAGCCCAGGACATTGTGGCCAAATCACTTCTTGTCCCATGGATAACCTTGACATAAGCTGCCACTGCATGTTGTGATTTCGAGGAACAGGAATTAACAATGGATTTCATGCCCTACCTTGGACTTGATCCTCATCTCATATGATCTTAGGTTGTACACGTGGAAGCTGAGTCTGAGGTGCTAGAGGGGATGGAGATGGAATTAGAACCCAAGAATTTCTCCCTCTAAAGCATGTGCTCTTTCCCCAATATGAAGAAGACTCTGAAACAGCTTTCTTGGGATTTGGGGCTAATCTTCCTGTCTGTAAAGACCACCTTCCTAGAGAAGCCTCAAGGTCCTATACCCTGAGAATGGTTTATGTTGCAGAAATCACATGATTCTTTCCTTGTGTTCCTGTTTGATAAACAAGCACTACACAGGTTTGGAATGTGGTAAATGCTAGCAAAAAAGAAAGGCGGAATCCACAATGTGTTACCTTTCCTCATTGTTTTAGCTATGACTACTTAAATATTTTCTTAACAAGGGCAATGAGGATAGTGTGCAATTTCCGGGTGCCCATGAAAGTTTAAGATGGCAGGGTTAAAAATAAATGTTAACCCTTAAAATTCTATCTTGCAACAGATCTCCTAAGTTACTCAAATAGGTTCTGTGTTCTCCTTGCCTAGCTCACCCTTCTATGGGCATTTGTTCAAAGTATTCTTTCTATGTGGTTATCTTTTTACCTGTTCCCAGATAGCTGTATAATCTTACATCAACTCGAGGGTATAAGGGTGAGGGGGTAGAGCCTAACCTGTTAGTCCAGTTACAGCCTGATGTTGCTTCCTTGTGGGTGTGGTCTTTTCTTGCAGATTCTGGGAACTTTCTCTTTTACTCTTAGAATGTGAATCACACTCTCTCTCAGCCTCACCATCCTGTTGACAAGACACACGGAGCCACTCTGATGGCAGTCAGAACCCTGGAGGTACGTCTACCACTACTGGATCCACAAGACTTTGCACCCACCACCCTGAGATTATTCCTGCATCATCGCATGTGATTGCGTGAGTCTGAACGGTGATTTATGGACTAGTATCAGACTTACAGGTTAATATTGGACTTATAGACTTGATCTGGTTTGGGTTTGGATGTTTTCTTAACATACAATGACTCTTTGATATAAAAACTCTTTCTTATACACACACGAGTATCTCTGGATTTGTTTCTCTAGTCAACCCAGTCTAACACACCAGAGATTTCACTTCCTCCATGAAACCACAGTCAGGAAACATCTCTGCCCAAGCCCCTTCCTATACTGTGCGATGAGATCTTGATTACTAAGCTGGTGTTACAGTAGTTCTTGTCTTAAAGTTAATCATTCATTCATTCATTCATTTCTTCTTTGACATTTGTGAGTTGTCAGAAATTGTTGTCACTCACTCATTTGCATATTTCCCACAGGGCCTCCCTAGTGCTGTGTACATAATAGGGGCCCAATACATATTTAAAAGCTGGAAATGAAATTATGTTCTTATTTCGCATGAGTCAATCTTTGGTTAAAAAGTTCTTCCTAAATAACCAAGATGAAGAGTTTGTCATCTTGAGCCATGAGGAGGTTGCTTTGGCCCTGATGAGGTTGCTTTGATAGGAGAAAAAAAGATGAGCCTAAATGTTCTTTCCTGTGATAAGAGTCATAATTTCAAGAGACAGAGCTGTTCACAGGCAAACATTTTGAATTCCATACTGTGTTCTGAGGCAATTAGAAGCAATTGGATTTATGAATTTTTTACTTTCCTGATTGATTTTCTATTTAGTTTCTCCTGAATAAGTACTTTAAAATCATTCCATAACATTCACCCTTTTCGCTGATTTCTAACCCTGGAGAACCAACCTTTCAGCAATTATACAAGCCCTTCACATATTTTTTTTTTTGGCATCCCACTTCTTTTAAAGTAGTTTATTGAAATCCTCTCCAGATAAAAACCTTGAAATCATTAAGCAGATCACTATTCAGAACCACGTCAATTCTTCTATTTTTCTCCTTCAAGGAAATGGCTGCTGGACAGCTTAGAATAGCAATGAGGTGTGGTATTTATCTATAATACCTCTTCTATGATGAATAACTAATTTATTTAAAATCCCATTACTTGGAACATTCAATCTCGGTCGAATGGGGCCTCTGATTTGAGTTCTGGTTAATTTAGAAATGGTCTCCTTCCCTGGGGACATTTAGAACAGCTAAGGCCAGCTGGTGATGGAGTCTGAATTTGAACAGTGCTGTGCTAGGGGTGTGAGCAATTGCCTCTTAATTTGGGGCTTACAGCAATCAGTGAGGTTTGGGGTCTTATCCTCCCCGCCCTAATGCCCCCCATTTTCTCTAGAGACTTCAGCCCCTGTTCCCAAGATTCTCTCATTAGTCTAAAGATTGCCACAGCCCTCCTGAGTGGTTTGCCTATCTCCACTGATTGGACTTCATTGGCACCAGGAGCAGCTGAACTATGAAGGTCTATGCTCTGAGCACCCTGCTTTGAGCATTAACTCTGCTGGGCCAGCCCCTGGCTCTGGCAAGCCTGGTTCTTGACTCTCATCACAGCACCCACCTCTGGGTCTTCCTGAAAGCTGGCGCGCCCTAATGCTCCCACGGCCTTCCACAGCAGCTTACTTAGGGATTTGGGTCCAGGAATCCTATTATAGATGGGATAGTACCCCCATAAAGTATGTATTGATATTCTACCACCATACCATATTTCCAGCCAGGAAATAAGGTTTTCTGTCTGATGTTAATGGGGCAGTATGAGTGTAAAGTTTGCCCCACACCCAATAATTTCAAAGGAAGATTAAAGGGGCAAAGAAAAGAAAGCACAAACAGGGGAAGAGGGATGCCATGTGAAGGTTGCCAGGGCTAGAGGAAGTCAAGGATCTCGAAGAGCTGCCCCTGGAGCTAGTACCCCCAGTCTGGCCTAGTAGCTTCCTAAACGCTGAGAAAATACATTCCTGGTGCTTAAAGCCATGCACTGTGGTAGCCATGTTGCAACAGCACTCATGAAGCGAGACAAACTCTTTCCTGAGATGAAATCATACGTGGAGGTCCCAGCAGAACAAACAGACAAGAGCCAGCTGTTCTGACTGTGTTTGTGGACTCCAGGGAGTCGTATTAGCAAACCACTGATCTAGTCATATGTTCCAGCTTTATACACCACAGCACAGAGAGGCTTAAACACATAGGGTTTTGATTCAATTAGGTCCATAACCCTAGGCGTTTATCTTTGTTAATGCAGAACCTCAAGCCCCCTTGAAAATCCCCTTCACTGATATTCTCGGGAAACTCCAAGGCATTTTTCATCTATAACTGTGACTAGAACAGCCAGCTCTCTACGTAAGTGCACTGTGCTGGGCCCACTGTTCTCCTTTTGCCCGGGCTGGCCACCTTCTCCGAGCCCATGCAGGCACCCCTGCTGCTGGAGACGTCCACTCACAAAGGCCTCCACTCCGAGCCCCCGCTCAGCTTTTGCAAGAAGCCAGACGCAGACAACCTGGAGGGGTGGGAATGACTCCAGCTGAGGTTTCAAAACCTCACATTATTTGGGGGAGGTCCCTTCTCCCTGAATGCATTCTCCTCTGTTGAAAAGGTGCCTTATCAAAATCAGCCTCTTAAAGAATCATTCGTGAAAACAGACATTTATAAAATTTACTCAGCATCCTGTCTCTCCAACCAAAAATAACAAAACATCCTCCAAACTCATCTTTGTAGGGTTTCTGAGTCAGAATCTTTAAGGAAGTCACTGCCACGTCTTTCTCTCACAGAATGTCTGGGCTCCAAACACTAACTTTCCCCCCAAGTTACTTGCTAAGATCCATCAGAGTGCCCAGTTCCCTCCCATACGATGGGATACTTGAGTCACTGGGAGCTTGGGATCTCAGAAGGCCAACGCTCTGGCTCTGATTTGCCTGCCGGCTTCTGCCCTGAAGCTGAGGTCTCCCCTAAAAGCTCTTTAGTTCCTCTGGGAAATAAAGCATTGGAGCAGTTGGCCAGATGCACCGCATTGCAGTGGTGGACAAAGTTTATGGACAAGTTGAGTCACCTCCCCTGGGCCCCTCCTTCCTCCCAGCTCTCTCCAAGTACACAGTAGAAAAATGACATCTTGAACAGGCTTAATTTAAATCTGATGATCTTTACCCAAAGAAATCCAGATGTTTTACAACAAGGTGCATATTCTTTTAAAAAAAAAAATTGTGGGGGAGCATTTATCAACCACAAGAACCGAAACCCGAGCAATTAATTTACAGTTTTGACCCAGCAAGCCATTGGGATTGCAGGGTCTGGAGAGATCACAAAGACCTAAGCAGGAGATACAGGAATCATGGGTACCCCACCCTACCCCCAACGCACACACCTACAGCCCACACACTCCCCAGAGCCAGGGAGGAAACGTGGATTCTCCACGCCCAACTTCTCCACTCAGGAACGGACTGAGGCCAAGCCATGCAGACTGGAGAGCCGCCGCCACGCCACCGCGAGCTTGTGGCAGACGCAGAATCTCGGGGCCCACCCTTCCCCCACCCCCCACCCCCACCCACCCCCCGATCGACTGATCACAATCTTGATTCCAAGATGGATCTATTTCTGACGTTGTGATCGATGCTTTCGACAGCATCGGGTATTTTTACACAGATAGGAAATATGCTTCAGCGCCTTTGAGAATTCTGGCGTGGAAAAGGTTAAAGAAGAAAGGAGGATGAAGCAGAAACCTGGCGGAGGATCAAAAAGAAAAAGGGGAGTCAAAGGGATTCTGGGAATGTTCGCGGCACAACAGCAACAACAAAAAAGTCCCAGTTTTGCCAAAAAATTGACTCTGGGCACCAGCCTTTTTAGTTGAAGCCAAGAGAAACATCCTCCGACCGTACAATTTCACAGCGGCGTGGCCGGGTGGGCTCCAGCTTCACAGCCCCAGCGAGAATGGGGGGAGGAGGCCCACGTCAACGACTGCGGGTCCAGAAGCATCAGTCGAAGAAATGAAGACCCAGATGGGGAAGAAAGACACGGTCACTGTCCCCTGTCCTTTGAATGGAATGAGTACATTCTCTGCCTGGAGATTTGTTTTCTCACAAGGCTAAGGCATGTCAGTGAAGGAAGACCAGCCTGACTTCTGGAGGGAACCACGGTCCGGCTGGATTCTCCCGGCTTCGTGCTCCTTGGACGTGAGTGTTTGCTTTGCAACCCAACGCCGTTTCATCTGCACCGAATGGAGAAAGTTCAGCAGCTAGAACTGCAGGAAACGAGACGCAGCTCGCCTCGGAGCGCTTAGAGCCCTTGGCAGCCTGTCCTAATGATGAATTTCTCACTCCGATCATGGCCCTGCCGGAACAGGGGAGAACCTGTACCCGCGGGTCATCGCCCTGTCTTTTCCAGCTCATACTTTTTGCACCCCCCATGGGATCAGCCAGAGACCGAAGCGCAGCTGCTCTTGCCCTGTGCTGAATGAATGCCACCGTCCTGGATCGCTCTCCCTTCCAGGAAGAGATGTGTCTTTGGTACCCAGGAAATTCGGGGTTCACTGCCAGAAGCTGTGTTCAGGGCGTGGGGCCTGCGCTCCGCCCACCAGCCCCAGGTGACACAAGACAGGCTCGGAGGGGCAGTCACAGGCCGAGCGTCACCCTCGCCACTCGCCCAGAGCTCGGGAGACAGGCCGCTATTAATCACTCCGAACCCATCCTTCAGGCTCTTCTCATCTGGCCACGGCTCGTGGTCACAGAGACAAAGCCAGGGTCCCCTGATAAATGAAATCCAACAGTGCCGTGACAAAAACGACACAGGTGAACAGGGGACCAAAGTGTGAAGTCTGAGCCATATGTCCACACAAGGGAAGAGAATTTGTGGTCCACGATCACCATGTGCCAGAGCACCCCACCCCGTGTGTGTGTGTGTGTGTGTGTGTGTGTTTCTTGAGCCATAAGCTCCCATCAAACCTCCACCACAACCTTCTGTGTAAGCTAGTTTATTTCCACACACAAAGAGACTGATGCTCAGAGAGGTGGAGAAATGTACCATGTCATTGAAGCTGCTAAAAGGACCCAGGATTAGAGCAATGGAGGGGGAAAATTATTATTATTATGGAGGAAGAACGAGCTGAGTCCGGGGGTGGGGGCATAGAAAATATGAAAAGGGAAAGCAGAGAAGCCGGGAAAGAAAGAGAAGACGAGGACATGAAGGCCAAGAACAGAGTCGAGCGGAAGGTCTGGACGGGGCCCTGGCTCGGCCCCGACGCTTGGGGTGACTCACAGAACCGCCCTGTCCCGTCGGTAGCAGTATCTAGTCCACTGCGTCCCTCGTGTGTGTGAGGATCCATTATAAGTCTGTGTGAGAAGCTCTAGGTAAAGGCGGCACAAAGGGATCTTTCCAAATGGAGGTTTCAAGGTGTTACATCTCCAGCAGCGGTCAGAGAAATGACCAGGGCCAGCCTCCTGCAGAAGGACACTCATGCGGCTGCCCCGTGGTGAATGCCGCCTGCATAGCTCTGGCTCCCGAGTTGAAGCCAACTTATGCGGGAACACAGCCGCTCACTTGGCAGAGTGAGGTGCCCCATAGAAGGGTCTTGGGATGCGAGCTCGCTAAACACAAAGCTAAACGTCCTGGCCATTTTCTCACTGAGGGTCCATATCGGAAACATTCTTTCTCCTAAATTTTACACGCACATCCAGAAGAACCACAGCCTTTCTTCCTGGGCCAAGAGGATGGTGTCGCTGACGGGTCCGGCACTCGTGTTTACGCTTTTCTGAAAGCCGCCCTGGGAACTGCCTGAGCGCCCTGAGAAGGCTGGGAGATCCCGGAGGCAGGAAATGGGAAGCTGGAATGTGGAGAGCCCTCGAAAGCCATTCAGGAACGGAAGAGAGAAGTAAATAGGCTTTTCCGTGAAGAAGAACCAGAGGGGGGAAAGTTTCTTAGAGAGGCTTCTCTTGCGATTTCTATCCCTGGCAGAGCGCCAGAGCAGAGCAAAGATTGATTCAAGCTGGTTCTCTTTGGGGGAAGAGCCAGAGGTGCCCTCGACCACGGACTGGGGCTGGTGGTTCCTGGGAGTTCTGTGTGGCCGACACTAGAAGGCCAAGCCGATCAGAAATGCCTTGCCAAATTAAAGAGAACAGCAAAGCCACCTGTTTACAGTGGGCCTTGACATGTCTGCTTCTCTGACGAGGCCCAGCACCAAGAATGGCTTCCTCCCTGGTAGAGAAAAACAGAATTCCCTTCCCTCCCCTTCCCTCCCCTTCCCTCCCCTCTCCTCTCCTCCTCTCCTCTCCTCTCCTCTCCTCCCCCCGTCCCTCCCCTCCCCTTCCTCTCCCTTCTCTCCTCTCCATTCCCCTGGGGAATGCAGTGAGCTGAATGGCGACCCCAAAGATAGAGCGACACCCTAATGGCGGAAACCTGTGGATATTCCCTTATTTGGAGGAGTCTTTGGAGGTGTATGACTCTTGACATATGAAGTTATGTACAGAGTCGAAACACCATCCCAGCTAGAGAGGAGGAGGGGACTCAAAGGAGGCAGACACAGGATCCTGGACTGAGAGGCATCTGGTCAGGGACTGCTGCCAAGGAGGGGAGTCTCCTCTGTCACTTCTGAGGGATTGCGACACCACTAACACCTTAGATTGGTCTTCTGGCCTCCAGAGCTGTGAAGAATACATTCCTGTTGTGTGATGTCCTTGGGTTCCTGGCCATTTGGTACAGTCGTGACGGAAAATGAAGAGTAGTTAGTTAGATTCAGGACTGGACCCATTTGCCAGAGTCAGACAGACGGTAATATCCACCAGCTTTCTCCCTGGGCAGAAGACTGTGTGGAGCTGCAGAGGCCATCTGCTTCCTTAATACTAAACCTATAAATATATGTCTATCTATCTATCTATCTATCTATCTATCTATCTATCTATCTATCTATAGGCAATTGGACATTCCCTTACAGAAGGGTCATGGGAGAAGATGGGCCAGTCAGGGTGCAGTAAAGCACCAATGAAACACACAGCTTTCCACTGGTTCTATAATGCTTCTTCAACCCTCCTATCATGACCCTAATTCTACCTCATAAATCTGGCTAGACCAGAACATGTACATGGGTACAAATAAGAGCTGGAGACACAGGGAATACAGGACAGATAAACTCCTGGGGACCAATATTGAGAGTAACCATACCAGAAGGGTAAGAGAAAGTGGGCGGAGGAAGGGGGAACAAATCACAATTATCTACATATGACTCCCTCCCAGGGGGATGGACAACAGATAAGGTAGTAAAGGGAGACATTGCATAGTGCAAGACACGAAAAAAACAATAATTTATAAACTATCAAGGGTTCATGAGGGAGAGTGGGAGGGACAGTGGGGGGGAATAAGGAGCTGATAGCAAGGGCTCAAATAGTAAGAGAATGCTTTAAAAACAATGATGGCTGATGCCCCCAAAAGAAAAAACAAGACAAAACAAGCAAACAAAAAACGATGATGGCAGCATATGTACAAATATGCTGACATAATGGATGGATTGTGATAAAGTTATACAAGAACCCATTAAAATTATATATATATATATATATATATATATATATAACCTATCATGGAAGCATGAGGTTTAAAGCACTTGTCCTTGTACATTCTGAGTGCTGGGCTTTCAGAAAGCCACAATTTATAGTGAGAACTCTAAATCCATTTGGATTCTTGACATAAACTCAGCCTCTATTGAGTTCCCTCTAACCATTGTTGTACAACAGGTAATGTAAAAATCTTGGCCTTCATTTGTTTGAAAGTGGATCTGACTCACATACAGCCCATGAAGGGAGGAACAACTTTAACCTCAGAGACTTGCCTGGGTATACCCTTACTGGAATTTGCAGTGCCCTAGTCACATAGGCATGAGTTATATAGCAGACACAGGTGATTGGAGGACCCTCAAATCAATCCTGTAGACTTTTCTAATTCTCATTATTATTGTATGTATTCCTGATTATAGTCTCTTTCCCATTTCCCTCGTCTAGTCTGCAAGGGTGATGGATTGGTCTGATGCCGATAAGGATTTTGTGACAGTGTTCTTTGTTTTCCATGCTCTGTTTAATTCGGGATAAGGGTGTAAAACCTTGGGACCTCATTATGGACTCATTATTATGGCCTTGCTATGCTAATGGTTTCCTGAATCCAGTTATGTCTTTGTCTTTACTTTGTCCCATTTCAGACTTAATACAGAGGTCTTTATAAACTGCATTTGAATTTAGGGTATTTTTTCCCTTGGAATAGTTTCCAGAAGGGGCTTGCTCAATGGCTAGTATCATTTCTGCCCAGGACCACATTGCTCGTAAGACGATCCTGTCTGAGTTCGAAGACAGTATCTTTCTCGAGCCCAAGGCCACGACATAAATCAGGGATCAGCCTGTCTCTGGGAAGGCCCCCATTCAACTCCCTCACAAGTCTGGGCTTATGCCAGAAATTGCCCGCTAGACTTAGCACCTTCCCTGAATCACAGGAACTGGGAACTTATAAATCACCTTTCTCAGATTCTCCTATCAACAGGCTTCCCGTTTCCCTTCTGCCCATGGGAGATCCTCACACAAGAGACAGAGTGGTTCTTTTTCTAGCTCCAGCCTGGGCAGAAGCAATCCAATGCTAATGCCTGCAGGGTCAGCAGAGGCAGCAATAGGATTCTGTGGAGCCGCAGCTGATGGCTTCAGGCTTGTGAGAGGCTGGGTGGATGGTGGAACCCAGAGTCCTGAGGGATCAGAGACAAGTGGGGTTCTGTAGGAATCAGAAGAACTGACTGCATTGTCTGCTCTCTGGTGCCTAACTATTCCCTCTACCCATTTGGGCTCCTCAATCCTTCCTGCAGCTTGGAAACTTCACTCCCTATATTTCAGCCCTCTGTGTGAAGTACTTCCCACCAACTGGGTCCCCAACCTCTCTGTTAATCCTCTGTAGGGACTGGTGACCTATAGCCTACAGATTTTAGGAGACCCAGAGGGTCATCCTCACTGGGAAAAACAACTTTACATGTTCATAGCATTAAAATGAAAGGGAAAATACATGGGGGAGGGATGCAGGGGAGCTATCAGCACTGATTAGGGTGATCATTCAAGATCTTGGAGGAAGTATTTTACCTGGGGAAGAAAATAAAGGGTGCAAAAGACATTAAGGCAGTGAGTTGATACGGGGATGAGAGAGACAAAGTAGAAAATTGTTCAGAACAAAGAAAGCATATCCACTTGCCTTGGCTGCCATGGCTGTAAAGTGACCCTTTACAGGAATGAGGAGAAAGAAGTTTAGATTTTTTCAGAAAGAAAGAACAAACCTCCATATGAATTTCAGAAATATGAAAACTTTTGTTACAAAGAAGGCGTGATTCTTTTCATAGGCGAGAAGGCTTCAAAAAGATCATGGAAAATGGAATCAAAGCATAATGGATTTCCCCTCCATTAACTTTTTTGAAACCCCTCCTCTGAGTTGCAAATCGATACAGAATGGAAATGCTCTGCATAGGCACACCTAATCAGAAAAGGATTGCAATATAAATTCAAACAAGTTACGAAGTAAAGTGGAGAGAAAACATGCCAACTTCTATGGAGGATGCTTTAAAAACCCTTCAAAGCCTTCTACCCCCACCCCACCCTTGTAATTCACATCAGAACTTAGGGGTAGGTGTCTGGGAGTCACTCAGAGTTTGGTTTGCTGTCAACTACTAAGCCAGCAGTTGGCATTTGAACCAAGCCAGAGTTTCCCTGGAAGAAAGGCCTTGTGCTCTGCTTCCCGGGAGCCCTGTGGAGTCCAGTTCTACTCCATGGCAATGGATCTCCGTGAGAAGGAAGCGCTTGAAGGCCACGGGTTGGCATCTCTGATTTGGGTTTGAGACGATGGGAAGCTGCCTTCTAAGCTCGTGGGGTAAAAAGGAAGGACCAACGGGAAGGGCACCGTGACAAGGATAAAGAGGGAAAAATGATCTGCTTACAAGCGTCACTCTGTCATGTCCACACAAAGGATGTTTGGAACTTTGCAGGAGCGAGGGCTCCCTGAGAGGTGTTCCTGTTGAATGAAGGTATTTGTCTGACATAGCCGAGTGGGAGGGAGACACAGAAGACACCTAGACACAGAAGACACCTATTCACTTTCATCATCCCCCTTTCCCTCCCTCGTCATATATTTATTCTGAAGTGTGTGCAAATTATTCAAGCATCTGGGACCTGATTCACCATCACTGTCTGCAGCTTTTATTAAGCTTTGTACCATCCACAAAAGAAAAGCAATGAAGTTAATTAATGGCAAGTTAATTGGAATCTATATTGCATCAAATATGATTTCAATGTTTTTTTGCCAAAAATAAAACCCCATGGATGTTAACAGAGTGGCTGACTCATAGCAGAGGCTTGGTATTCATAGATGAGTAAGTGGATTAATGAATGGACATGTTTAAAAACGTGAGCTTCGGGCTGAGCATGGTGGCGTAGTGGTTGTGCATGGGACTGTGGCCCACTGGGATGGAGGTTCAATCCCAGCAGCGGCTCCACAGGAGCAAAGGCTGGACCTCCTACTCCCACCACCAGAGGGCAGTGATGCCCCCCCAAACAAAAACATGAGCTTCATCACTTTTTCCCTGGATTACTACAACTGTTTGCCAGTAACTGCCCTTGCGTTCTGTCTACCTGTGGTCCACCAGATCCTCTAGATGGGAGTCACCGTGAATTCCTCCTTGATCACTCTCTGTTATTTCGTGCTATGCTATTACATTCTGAATCTACACTATTTCTGCTCTTCCTGTCCTGATCAACAAGCAAATGTTAATGCCTTACTAATTATACTATTTTTCAGCAATCTCTCGACACTCTCATATATTTGCTAACATCCCAATGAAATGGAATTGGGAATGGCATTTTAGAAATCTACGAGCAGAAGCAATAGACATAAGTACCCGAGGATTACAGGTACTATGGTGTCCATTGCATCATGATCTGTAATGCCAAATACTGGAACCAAAACAGATATCTATCTATACAGGAATTGTGATGGTCATGTACTTCATGTCAATTTCATGATTGGGAGTGGGACAGGTCAAGTCTGGCCTGTCACTCTGGAAATAGCCAATGAGGCTTCTGTGTGGGCATGGCTTTCTCCTGAGAATTCTGGGAAGACTCCTGGTATTTCCCAATTGGAGGAGACAGACTAGACTGAGTTCCTAGGAGACAAACTGCTGACAAGATGAGATGACGGCATGCTGATTGATCCTGATTCCTGGAGACTAGAGGAGCCAGAAGAGAAGCCACATGGGCTTATTCTGATGGGACCAGACTTCTGGGGCCAGAGAAGCCACAGAGAGACCACTGCCAGTGCTGAGATGCTTCTACCCCAGCTGGGTACACAAGACTGCACCCACTGGCCTGTGATTGTCCTGGTATCATTGCACATGCTTCGTAAGTCGGAAGGAGACTTTATAGACTGGTATCGGACAGATGGGCTAATATCGGACTTAGGACTTTGGACTGGACTAGGTTGGGATGCTTTCTCAATGCTCCCTACCTCTTGTATGTAAACTTTTCCCTTATATCCATATGCGTGTCTACGAATTTGTTTCTCTAGTCTACCCGGACTAACACAGGAACGGTTGAGAGAATTTTGTATGAAAAGAAATAGTATGCAACATTGCAAAAAAAAAAGTAGATAAACCTATGGGAATAGACAGGGAGCCATGCCCATGAAAATGTTACCTTTGAAAGACAATAGATGTGCAGAGAGAGCATGGCATTTGGTGTCACGTGTGTATGTGAATTCTGCAAAAGCAAAGTTAGTGTAATAGGTAGGGCTATTATCCTGAGAAAGCCCACTGAGCCCTGGCTGGCATCCGGCTGGTTGGATTTCTGTTGGGTCCCTACTATGTCTTGATAAAGATGGTGCTCAGTGTCATCTGGGCTATGTTACATCTGTTTGTATTTCCTCGGGTAGTCTACAATTGCTGTGTGACCAACGCCACGTAAAAGGTCCAGGGGTTGAGTCTCTGAAGCATCTTTCTGGTAGGCAATATTTCACTGGTGGTGCCACCCTCCTTTCTAAGGGAAGAAAGAAAAGTGTGAGACTTCCACATGTCCTGTGTGACTGCACGAGGAGAGGCTCCGTGGAAGCTGGCTCCTGGTTTCCTCCACATTCTGCTCCAGGGGCCTTTCCCTTTCTTGGTTATGCTGGAGTTTGGCAACACTGCTGAGCCCCGTGAGCCCTCCTGGTGAATCCTCAGATCTGGAGAGTTACCTAGGAAGCCTTTGGAGCCATTTAGAGCTTTTATCTCTGAGTGTTATTACTATGGAGTTGATTCTGACACCATCCCTGAAGGACAGGGGAGATCAGTTCCACATGGTTTCCTAGGCTATAATCTTATTAATCATTTTATTGGGGGAATCTTACAAATCTTATAACAATCCATCATACACTTGTATTAAGCACAGCTGTATATATGTTGCCATCAACATTTCCAAAACAATTTTTTCTACTTGAGCTCTTAGTATTGCTTCCCCACCCTCCCACTTCAGTGAATTCTTGATCAATTACATATTTTCATTGTTATTTCATGTCTTACAGTGTCCATTGTCTCCCTTCAACTACATTTCTGTTATTCATTCCCCTGGGCAGGGGAAGGCAGTATATCAACCTTGTGATGGATTCTCCCCTTTGCCCATTCCCACCATCCCCCTACCCTCATGATATCACTTCTTCCATTACCATCCCTGTTGGGTATGTCCTGAAATCCATGTGTTCAGAGTTCTTATCTGGACCAATGTATGTACTCCAGTCTAGCCAGATTTCTAAGGTAGAACTGAGCCATGGTAGTGGAGGATAGGAGGATAACGGCAGGGAGGAATGAGATGTATTTTGTCAGTGCCATACTGCACCTTGGTTGAATCATCCATTCCTTATAACTCTTCTGTGGGGGGTTTCTAGTTATCTACAGATGGGCTTTGGGTCCCCCCTCATTCCCATCAATATAGTTGTTTGTTTTGGATCTTATGATACCCAATGGCTGATCCTATCAGCATCACATGATTACACAGACTGATGTGCTTCTTCCATGTGGGCTTATTTCTTCGCTGCTGGATGACTGTTGTCTAACTTCAAGTCTTTTTTTTTGGGGGGGGGGGGCGGGCATCACTGCTCTCCAGTGGTGGGAGTAGGAGGCCCAGCCCCACTGCTGGAATTGAACCTCCGTCCCAGTGGGCCGCAGTCCCGCGCACAACCACTACGCCACCGAGGCTCAGCCTAACTTCGAGTCTTTAAGACCCCAGACTCCATATATTTTGATAGCCAAGTACCATCCACTCTTATCACCACATTGGTTTATGCACCCATTTTATCTTCTGTGATCATGTGGGGAAGGTGATTATCAAAGAATGCCAGACTATTAGAACAAAATGTTCTTGTGTTAGAAGAGGTCTTGAGTAGAGGTCCAAAGTCCATCTTCTATCTTAATATTTCACATATAAATATAATATGTGCATTGGTCTCTATCCCTTTATTAAAAATTAGTATATTTACATCTGTACATGTCAATAGTTATACATTTATAAATAACTTTTGCCTCCTATGTCTTTCCTCTATTTCTTTTCACCTTCCTATTGTGCCACTGTCATGCTCACCCTCCACTCAACTCTCAGTAATTCCTCTTGGATACATCACACTTAATCAAACTCCATAAGGCATCATACTCTCTCCTCACCATCAATTTTAGATTGCTTGTTGTTCCCTTATTCCTGAGTTTGTTGGCTTCCTGCTCCTTCTCCTCACCCCCTTCTTTTCCATGTTCCCCTGGGGATCACTGGTCCTGTTGTTTTGCCCTCAGAATTACTTGCCATGCCTATCTTATATAGAAAGACATAGAGCAAAAAAGGGGGAAACAACAAAAATCATGATATATTGTTCCAGGTCTGTCTGTTGACCCGTATGAGTGTTTTCCAATGAGCTGCCAACTCCTAGTTCCTGAGTCAGAAGTCTATTTTCAGAATTCCTCAGGGACTTGGTTACTTTGCTCTCCTTGCTTTCCTGTTACACTCCCTTTGTGCTTTGCCCAGCGGTGCATGGGGCAGACTGGGCACACTTTCCACACAGTGTCTCCAATGCTATCCTCCATAGCACTATTGGTCAATGAGAGAATGTCATGTCTTGTGGTATGGCCATGGCTATGGAATCCTGTGCATTGTCTGCTCTGAGCAGGGATGTCATCCCTGATGGTCCGTGGGTCTTGATGAGGTTCTCTCTCTCTCTCTCCCTCTCTCGCTTCAACGTCTTCTCTCTCAGTTCACTGCTCCATGCTGACATGTTGCCCTCAAGGCTTGGCCCTCCAAGATGGGTTCTGGTCTCTCTCTCCTTTTCATGGGAATTAGGCTATAATTTTCATGGAAGGAGATCACCAATTTTTTTCTCCCTCTGAGGTAGGTTCAAATTGCTGATCTTTCAGTTAGCATCCAAGAACTTATTGATGGTCCCATGGGTGCTCCTGTACCTCTTAGTAGTGGATTGAAATTGTTTCAGTGAAGAATACTTAACTTCTCACTATATAATATTTTTTAAGTTACATGAATATTTAAAATTTATGATTTCTTCAGTGATTTCTTATTTGCTGTACTGATTGCTTACATATATGTCTCCACTTCATGTTGAATCTCTTAGGGAAAGAGTTCTAAATTTTATTTGTTGGTATATTGTATGTACCATCACTGAACTGTGCATAAGATTAAAAATATATTAAGAAACCGCGACTCAATTTCAATCATAACCACCTTATATGTATCATAGTAGAAATGTACTCTCCATTTCTACTCTGGGTTTTCAATGGTTGATGCTTCTCAGAAGTAGAATAACAGATTTTTCTTCTAAAGCATTAGTGAGTGGACCTGAACCAGGAACTGCTTAGTGGGCAGTCAGTGCTTAGCTCTTTGCACCACTCATGGATACTGGCAAATGCTAGGTGGAAGAAATAATGATGTTATTTGGGTTGAGAATAAAGCAAGCAGAGAGAGTCAGAGGTAAATTCAGGCATACTCAGAAATGTCATAGAGAGGATTTCCCCTCCAGTTTCAGATCACTGTAGCTATTGTTTACATACCTTGAGTGAGTTCCGGTGCTTAGCCACTCTATATACAACAAAAGAAAACATTGCCCAAGCCTGAGCAATTTTCAAAATTGTTCTTATATTTGGTACATTGTTTCAGCCACCTTGTCAATCCATCTCATTGAGGGTAGTCCTCTTTTTGCTGCTCCTCTATTCTACAGGAACTGGTCTCTCCTGAACGTGTGTCCAAAGTACATGAGAAGTTTCACCCTACTTGCCTGGAATGAGCACTTACTATTCCAAGACAGATCCATTTGCTATTTTCGCACTTGATGGTACTTCAATATTCTTTGCCAGCTCATAATTTGAATGCATTAATTCTTAATCAATCTTCCTTAATCAATGTCCAACTTTCACATGCACATGAGGCAATTGGAAATACCATGACTTGGGTCAGGTGCACTTTAGTCCTCAAGGAAGAACACTTTAAAGAAGTATTATGTGAAAGATTTTATCCAATGCAATGCATTGCTTGATTTCTTTACTGCTGTTTCCATGAGCATTGATTATGGATTCAAGCAAAATGAAATCCTTAACTGCAATCTTTACAAGGGATACTGCACCCCCCCCCCAAAGAAACTGTAGAAAGCTCAACTGGGTGAAGCTTTTGTAGTCCCCATACACTTTTCCAGCTCGGTGAATATTAAGCAACTCACTCTGAGTCAGTGCATCCAGTAGAGTTGCCTGGCAAGGTTCTCTCTAGTCACAGTGAATTTTTTGTAAAAAGTTTTGCTTGAACATTGTTATTTGTGATGGCCAATTTAAGAGAACAGTATTTTGCTGCAGAATTTTGTTTCCTGCTCAGGAAAAATATTGCAGAAGCTGCTGTGATGGTGAACACAGTTTGCAAGGACAGAGCTATGGGGAAAGCTCAGCTGTATGAGTGAGTGGTTTTCTCATTTCAAAAGAGGTGAAATGCCCATTGATGACAACCCTCTCTCTCAACTTCCTAAGCAGATGAAAATGTCAGCAAAATTCATGCACTTGTGCTCAAAAACCAGCTACCAACCATTGGAGACATGGGAAAGGTATTTGGACTATCTTGGAACTCAAATCAACAAATTTTCACAGAAGATTTGGGGATGAGAAGGGTCACTGTGAAATTTACGCTTCGAGTTCTGACTGACCAGGCAAAAGAGTGCCCAGTGAAAACATGCCATGCTTTGAAAAAACAACCTCAAAGTGACCCAGACTTTTTCCCAAGTTTGTTACTGATGATGAGATGTGATGCTATTCTAATGACCCCCAAAAGCAAAGATCAATCAAGCCAGTGAAATATTTCATTGTCACTTTGTCCAGAGAAAACTCTTCTAATGAAATCAAAGATCAAGGTGATGCTCATTTGTTTTGTTTCGTTTTGATGTGAGGGGAGAGATTGCATGTGGAGTTTATTCCACCAGGTCAGACTAATAATCAAGTTTTCCATTTAGAGGTTCTGAAAAGATTGCATAAGAGTGTGCAACATAAAAGGTTTGCTTTGAGGCAGAATGGGCACCGGGTTTGCCACCACAAAAATACACTAGTTCCTTCAGCCCTCTCAGTGTGCCATGTTTCACTTGTCCCATGCATCTGACTCACCTGACCTCACTTCATGAGACTTCTTTTTGTTTGCATGAGTAAAGAGGGTCATGAAAGGACAGCAATTTGATGAAGTAGAAGAGGTAAAGAAAAAGCAAGAGAAGTGCTGTTGAAGTGCAGATGAATTTGAAAAATGTTTTCAAGAATGGGATCACAGATTTGCCAATGTATTAAGAGAAATGGAGAATACGTTGAAGGTGATAAGGTTGTTTTGTAAAAAGGAAACTAAATACATAGCTTTGAAGAAAACTATGTTTTCGTGGGGTACCCCCACTCAATTTGTTTATCATGATGTCACCTGTTGGTTCAGTTGTGAGCATTTTTGTTTTCTTTGCATTGAGGTGTAATCCATACTGAAGGTTCAAGTCCTTGATCTTCTTCAGCTAGTGCTTCAAGACCTCTTCACTTTCAGCAAGCACAGTTGTGTCATCTGCATACCAAACTTTGCTAATAAGCTTTTTCCCACGGATGCCACATTCTTTTTCATGTAATCCAGCTTCTCTAATTTTTTTTGTTCAGTATGTAGATTGAATAAATATGGAGAGATGACACAAGCCCAAAGCACACCTTTTAAAATTTCAAACCATATACTCAGTATTTCCTTGCTCTGTTTACACAACTGTCTCTTGATCTATGTATAGGTTCTGCACAAGCACAATGGAGTGTTCTGAAATTCATATTCTTCTCAGGTCTATCCATGATTTGTTATGATTGACACAGTCAATTTCTTTGCATAGTCAATAAAACACAAGTAAACATCTCTCCAGGGCTGAGCCCTGTGGCGTAGTGATTGGGTGCAGGACTGTGGCCCATGGGCTTGGCGGTTCAAATCCAGCAGCAGCTCTCCAGGAGCAAGCTGGCTGGCTCCCACAACCACCAGAGGGCAGTGATGTCCCCCCCAAATCTCTTCATATTCTCTACTTTCAGCTAAGATCTCTTTGATGTCAGCAATGATATTCCTTGTTCCACATCCTCTTCTGAATTTAGCCTGAACCTCTAATAACTCCTTGCCAATGTACTGCTGCAACTTATTTATGATATCAGTGGCATTGTTTTATAATCAGAACATTCTGTTGAGTCAGCTTTCTTTGGACTGAGTACAAACATGAATCTTCCAATCAGTTGGCCAAGTACCTGTCTTCCAAACTTCCTGGCATAGAAGAGTAAGTACTTCCAGTGCTTCATTAGGTTGTTGAAATGCTTTAATTGTTATCCCACGCATTCCTGGAGCCTTGTTTTTGGCTAACGCTGTCATTGCAGTTTGCACTTCTTCCTTCAGCATCATTATTTCTTAATCATATGCTATCTCTTGAAATGACTGAATGCTAACTAGTTATTTTTGGTACAGTGAGTAATCTGTACATTCGTTCTATGTTCCTTAGATGCTTCCTGCATCATTCAATATTCCCTCCATAGAATCTTTTAATATTGCAACTCAAGGTTTGAATTTTTCTAGAGTTCTTTCAGTTTAAGATATGCTTAGTGTGTTCTTCTATTTTACTTTTCTAACTCTAGTTGTTTGCACATTTTGTTATACTTTGTCTTGTCCAGTTTCCCTTTGAAGTTTTCTGTTTATCTCTTTAACCTCATCATTTTCTTCCATTTGCCTTAACTACTTTATGATTAAGAGCAAGTTCCAGAATCTCTTCAGAAATCAACCTTGTTCTTTTCTTTCTTTCCTATATATTTTTATTATTTATTTTTTAAATTAAAAATCATTTTATTAGGGGCTCATACATCGTTTTTCCAATACATAAATAAACATACTGTGGCAAGCACCCTCCCACGTCCGCTGTTGTCATCATTCTCCAAATATCTGCCCTTTTCCCTAAACCCCTGGTATCGGCTCCTCCAACCCCTCCCCTCTTCCCCTGCTCTCCCTCCCCCATCAACTCTCAATACTTTATAAATGATTATTGTTCTGTCGAATTCTACCTTGCCCGACACCTCCCTCAACCCACTCCCCTGATGTCCGTCCTCCAGACAGGTCATATGTAGATCCTTGCAGTTGGTTCCGTCTCTACCCCACCTTCTCTCCACCCATCCAGTAGTTCCAATCTAACTACCGGCATGAGGGGGCTCATCCATCCTGATTTCCCCATATCTCCAGCTCCCCTCTCCACTAGTGTATCTTCTCCAGTCCATCCGGATTTGCAAGGTAGAGTCGGGACCATGATGGTTGGGGGGGAGGAAAACCCCATGTATCCTGTTTTTGATGTCATCCCACAGTTTAACAGGTCTTCTTTCATTAATGTTTAATGTATCAGATCTGTTCTTGAAATTCAGGTGGGATTTTTCAAGGTCGATTTGTGGGTTCTTGTGGACTTGTTTTAATTTTCTTCATCCCCTCTCTAAATTTACATTTGAGTAATTATTAGTCTGTTCACAGAGTCTGACCTATTTTAGCAGTTGACATAAAATTTTTCTATTGTCTTTTCCTACACATATAGTCAATTTGGTTTCTACATTGTACATCTGGAGAAATCCACATGCATAGACACTGCCATTTGTGTTTTTGAAAAAAAATATTTGCTCTGAAGGGCTAATGATCTTGCAAATTCTATCAAGTAACCAACAGTCTATTACCAAGGCCATATTATCCTACCACTCTTCCTTCCTTTTTGTTCTCAACTTTTGCCTTCCAATCACTAATAATTATCAGTGCGTCTTGATTACATGTTTGCTCAATTTCAGAGTGAAGATGTTGGTAGAATTCTGCATCACTAGTTTTAGTGATTGGTGCACAAGGTAATATAACAGTTGTATTGAGTGATCTTCCTTATATACAGTTAGATACTATCCTATCACATTGTACTTCATCATATCTGATGGTGAATACAATGCCATTCCTCTTGACCCTGTCATGCTTGGCATTGTAAATGATGTGATTTTCTGATTTGAAATGACCAATAGCAGATAGTTACATAATTTCATGTTAACTCATAGATGGATAATTAAGAATGTAGGGATGATGTCTAATCTGTCAATCAGGTCACAGCCCAATGGTGACTATGTGTGGGCATGACCTTCTCATAAAACTAGTCCTGACAATCTTCCCTTCTCTCTCCTTTTCAGTGGCTGCTGGAGCCGTGCCATGTTTCTACCAACCTTGGTTCCAGGCAACTTTACATCAATGGACCTGTGATCTTGCTGCATTCTGCAACATTGCATGTGGCTGCCTAAGTCTGAAGAGGGACATATGGACTATATCACATAGAAGGGTTTGAGTTAAACTGGGCTGGGGCACTTTCTGGATAGATAATTATTTCTGAATATCTTTCTCATACATATTGTATCACCGATTTGTTTCTCTAGTCAACCCAACCTAACACACCAGTCCACTTCAGCTCATTAACGCCTAGAGTGTCAATCTTTATGCACTCAATTTCATTTTGACAAGTTCCAATTTTCCTAGATTCATATGCCATACATTTCACATTCTAATTATTAGCTGGTATGTGCAGCTGTTTTTTTCTGATGTGAGTTGTGTTCCATCAGCAAATAAATGTCCTGAAGGCGTGACTTGAGCAGGCTTGACTCCATCCAATGATTATGGTAGGTACGATTTTTTAAAAGGCTGTTCTTCCTCCATTAGAATGTACTCTACGTGCCTCCTGACCTGAGGGACTCATATTCCAGCACAATCTCTGACAACATTCTCCTTCTAGCCATTGTGCTTTCCACATCTAACAGTGTATCCCTACCATTCTTAAGGTCCTCGGTGGCTAATTCCTTCAAGGATAGCCTACTGCTCCTTTGTAGTCAGTCTGTTCTTCCTCAAGAGACTCTGATAAAACCTCTTCACTTCGGGTGATTGTGCTGGTTTCTAACAACCAACGGCATCACTCCCAGCTTCACAACACACAAGCCACCCCGGTGCTTCAAGTTGACTGACAAGTGGGGAGATTATCAGATTCATTTATTAGGACCTTTGATTTTTCACCTTACTTCAAACCCTCCCAATAGCCATTACCTCCGTTGAAAGATATAGGTGTGTATGTGTGAAACACACACAGAGAACAGAAAGAAAGGTGAAGTATATTAGATGAGATTGGAAAAATAACTGCAATTTACTTTTCTCCTCTCTTTAGCTCAGCCAGAGGTGAGGAGCTGCCCTTTCATTTTACATAGTTTACCCTGAAGAGGAAGGGATGTCTTTCTTTTCAAACAAATCTCAGTTGCCAAGAAGAATGCCGTCTCATAGAAGGACAGGATGTGCGCAGTGGGCGAGGTGTTGCACAAATGTGTGAACCTTTCAGTTTTCTTCCTTGCGAGTGTGTGCAGCCTTATCGGGCTCATGGAGTCCATAAGTAACCTCAGGATGCCACAACTTGGAGACAAGGTTAATCAGCTGTTTATTCATCACCTCAGACTATAGAGCTGTAGCTTTCTTAGATCACCTGGTATGTAAAAGTCAAGCATCATAGACACAAATTCCAGCTTCAAATCCTGGGTGGAGATTTTTTGTGGAGATATGCTATTAGCCAAGAAATATGCAGAAGTGCTCAATTGCTGAATTGGGTCCAAGATACTTTACTTGAGCTTGAGACACTGTCTTCACATGGAGTTTATAATTCATGCTATCTTGGAGTTCGCATTTTCTAAATTTCTCTATGACTAATCATAGATAAAGTCTATAGGACATAAACCCCATGCCGTCGCATTGATCCAAACTCATGCGTAGAATTTCCAAGCCTGTAGCTCTTTCAAGGACCAGGCAGTCTCGTCCGTCTCCCACAGAGCCTCTGACCTTGGCCAACAGCCCAGTATCCAGCCCGTAGGAACATCAGGCTTCACCCATATTGAAGTGGGAGCATTTCATGACTGGCTGCAACAGGGAGATTTTTAATACATTATATGTATCTATGAATCAAATATGCATTTCTGTGTTATTTTAATTTGTGAAAGATACTTCACATATACATCTATGTTTTTTTTTAACTTTCTGTATTACAGCCAATCTGTGAAGTACTCCTACCTGAATAGCAGTACATTCAAGTGGGAAGACAGGTCCTATCCAGGTTCTAGGAAAATTTAGAGGCATTCAAAGCTATAATTTCAACATTGCTATATTCCTCTCTGAGGGACTGCTATGTGGGCTTCCAGACAAACCTTGAAGAGGTTTTCTATGCTGATGGCATGTCAGAACCTGTTCTGCATCCTGAAGCTCTGTAAAAAGGGGAGTCCGTTGACTCTGGTTAGAGAAAGCCAGAGTTCACTTGACATTTTCATTACTAATAGCCAGTTTTCAAAGTAAATTCACAGTTCAGTTGGCTCTCAGCGCTCATAAATGGTTGTTAGAGATCACCTAGGGTTCATGTGTATCCCCTGGAGACGGTCTTAGTATCAACTGGAAAGATTTGTGTGGGCACATGAACCATATTTAGGGTTCCTGACTCGTAAGCTACAGATGGCCAAATACAACATCGCATTTCTGCATGATCCTCCCATCTCTTAATAGACAGGTGGCTTCTTTTAGATGAAAAGGAAAATTGTCTGTGGAGACTTTGTCCAAGTTTTCTCCGTGTGCTCCACACAGATTTGAATAATTAACGAAAAACAAAGGCTTCAAGTAAGATGCCTAGTTCCAAAGTCAACTCAGTGCAAAATAATTGAAAAATGAATTGCTTAAGTAAAGCCCAACAGGCAACAGGACCTGCATGTATTGGGGGAAGTCTTCCCAGCAGAGGAAAGCAGGAGGCCAGATGACAGGGATTGGAGTCCAGTGAGAAAGGTGAAGGCAGTGTGAGAGGATTCGGAGAAAGGCCAGCGCCAGACTGTAGAGGGACTGCGAGCCTTTGAAATGGTTTCAGCTTTACTGGGCACGAGGTAGAGAGACCTTCCAGGGAGAGTTTGAATAGACAGGACCTGCCTTAACTTCAGCACCGTCGCGTTGCTGTGTTGATTAGACCACCAGCAGCAAAGGAAGCAAGGGAGATATCTGAAATTAAAAGGCCAAACCTATTGACCATCCAGTCTGTCTCCACTGCTGGAAGTTGGCTGTATGACAGAGTCACCTGCTCCCCAGGGGGTTCTGAGCTGTGATCTTCCCAGAAGCAATGTTGCAGGTTTTCTTGAGCTAAATTATGAGGAGGTTTTCAACACCAACCTGTTGGTTATCAGCCAATGGTCTACTGCTTGTGGGAGCTATCCAAGCTGACAACGAGGTCTTGGAGTAGGGAGAAAGCCTTGGGGACCACGAGGACTTACTTGTAGATGTGTTTTGATGGCAGAACTTCAGGATTGGTTGAGGAGGAACAGGAGGGGAGAAGTTACATGAGACATCAAGGGCGTGGTCATGAGCAACCAAATGAAGCTGGCATCACCATGTCTTCATCAAGCTATCAGCCACCACATGTCCTGGTATTAGAAAGATGTAGCTTCAGTGGACTTTCAGGATGCCCTTGATCGCAGGGTTAATTCCTGGTGACCTTGACACAGCGCCCGAGGTGACTGCACACAGGATTCAGAGTTAGGCATCTATTTCCTTGAGGGACTGAGACATGTCCTAGAATAGAATTTTCCCCTAGGTCAGTGGTTCTTAACCTTCCTAATGCCAGGACTCTATAATACAGTTCCTCATGTTGTGGTGACTCCCCTTCCCCAAAAATTATTTTTGTTACTACTTCCTAACTGTGATTTGGCTACAGTTAGGAATCAGGGGACCCCTGTGAAAGGGTCATTCGACCCCTAATGGGGTCACGATCCACAGGTCGAGAACTGCTAGAGAGTCACTAGACCATTGATAAGCATTCCTTGGCAACCCACTGGGAGGGGAACGTCTAAAATCAGTCCTTTCCATGTCTATATCCTCTGGGCTCTCTTCAGCCTAGCTGTCTTGGCCTCAAGGAAGGACAAAGCTTAGAATAACCCCCGAAAGAGAGTAGCTGTTACTCTGTAGGGGACCTGACTAGTGGGGTGGATGTTACCACCAAGAGGAGGTCGTGTACCTTTTCATCCCCACTGCCTGCTGCACAGAGAAGGAGAGAAGTGGAGAAGGGGGTGGGGGGGCGAAGAGAGGTAAGGTTGACCTGCGCTGTTTGTAAGTGAATGCAGGGTACCCTGAGAACTCTCAGAGACACAGAGTGAGAAGGATACAGGGCCCTCCAAACCTGAATAAGAAGCAGCGATGCATAGACTGTGTAGTGCCATGTGATTTCTTAGGCAGATAAGCATCAGCCTGCTCTAATGAAGTTGCTTAAGAGTTCCGCAATTCTACTCAGACCTTGGAAGAGTTCTGGTGGGCTATTCCCAGGCAGGGCCAGTATGGGCTGAATTGAAAATAAAGGTGGGCTGACAATGTAGTACTTCCATGCGGAAGACCCGGGTTTGTTTCTGGGCTGATACACCTCGTGCAGTCTATCAGGTCTTTGGGGTCACTAAGATGTCCAACAGGATCCAGTGGCACTTCCAGACTAAGACGAGCCAGGATGAAAGCCTTAGTGATCGACTTCTGAAGATCAGCCAACGAACACCCCGAGGATGACCACGGTGGGCTGCTCTGCCTATCAGGGAAGATGATGCAAAAGCAGGCTGAGTTCCCTTCCATTGTGCATCGGGCCTCCATCAGTTGGGGGCCGACTTATGACTCCTACAAAAGTCTAAAGAGACTAGGGGGGACCCCCATCAAGGGTGAGAGGTACAAGGTGAAGAAATGGAGCTCGGAGGGTTTTGTTTTTGTTTTCATTTACACGAAAGAGTAGCTCTGATGGGGGTGAGGAGAAGAAGAGAGGGAGTCTCAGGAGGCTCCTTTGCGATGGGTTTAGGGTACTTTTACTCTCTGCTCCGGTCCTTGCTGCATAAACACCAAATCCTCTAGATCCACCACCTTTGAGTGAAGCACAAAAATGGCATGAAAGGCCATTTTTCTTTGGTCCACCTGAAGGCTGGGCATGAACGTTTGAAAAAACATCCATCTCCTCAGGTGATAATACTAGGCAGTCAGGATTGAATAAACAGATCGCTCATATTAATAATAAGATGATCGTGCCACACTCATTACATTATTTGGGGGAGAAATGAGATACTATGTGGAATGTGTTAAGCACCATGCTTCAGTTTCAGTCCGCATTTAGCACATGGTAGGCATTATTCTTTTGAATATGATCATCCTCGTCGCTATTCCTACTAGAAACTATGAAGGGAGAAAGAGATGCAAAGGTGTAAATCATCATCAAGGTAGACTTGGAGCTACTTGGCAGTAGTGAAATCCAACTACTGTCTGTTTCACCAGGCTTACAATGACCCCTCCCCAAGAATCCTGCCTTCACTGGCTCAGCTGACAGTGATCACTGGCAGCCTAGTCTATTGCCCTCTGGGAGCTGGTTCCGGAAGAGGTCAGGGAAGGAAGCCAGCTACCAGGGTCTGATCCATAACAGGAAACCAGTTTGTTGATCATCAACTTTGCAAATAGTCCTTCCCACTAACCCCTAGGTACTTTGATGGAATTTAATTAGAAGAGACAGTGCACCTGTCAAAGTCCTGAGGCGCCTGTGAAGACAGACTCCACCCTGTGATTGCAAAGTGACTCCTGAATAGGATTTACAAAGTACAACAGAACCTCAGGGAGGTCAGCTGGGAGACTCTGGGTCTGTGGGGACCTCCTTCCTGAACCAGTGAAAGGCAGACAAAGCCATCTCTGGATGTCATCTCTCTGTCCCTCTTGACATCCCAAGGCGCACAAATCATGGATGTTCGTAGCTGCTAATTGAAGTGTTGGAGCCTTGAGTCCACTTAGGAGCACTGCAGAAGAACTGCCCAGGGATCGGCACCTGGAGATGCAGCCATTGAAAGCCCCAGGAGCACAAAGCTGCTGCTCGGACACACATGGACCCTCTTGAGTCCCACTCCACGCGAGGACAACTGGTTGGTGTTTTCTGGTTGCTGCTGACAGCTGATTCCTCCTAAAGGCAGACCATGTTACCACCTGTGAGCCACTGTTGACTGGACCCACATCCCTGATTTCTCTGAATGATAGGTGCTTAGAAGTCTGCTTCGAGAATGGAATGAGACAATGGACATTGTGTAGCACAGAGCATGTGGCAGAAATTCCCCAAGCACTAGCCTCCTTCAGTCGTGGACAGTTTTCAATGGTCCAACCCCTTTTATTAATGCCAGAAAAGTTTCTGCAGAAGGGTGATGGGAAAGCTGTTGGCTTCGAGGAAACTCTTTGGGCAAGGAACTGATTAGTCCTGACTTGTGTTGTGGCCCCATGAAAAGTGCTGCCTTTGAATGGTGGTGTTGGAGTATTAAAGTACTGTGACTGCCTGCAGAACAGACAGCATCTGTCTGTCTTGGAAGAAGTACAGCCAGGATGGTGAAGCCAGGATTGTGAGTCTTGGGACATGCTATCAGGAGACACCAGGTCCTAGGAAAGGACATCATTCTTGATAAAGTGGCAGGTCAGCCAAAAAAGAGGAAGTCCTTCAGTGAGATGGACCGTCAGACCAGCGGCACCCATGGACTCCAATATCGTCAGGGTGGTACAAGTCTGGGCCATGTTTCGTTGTACACAGGACTGATACGGGTTAGATGGGACAGACTCCATAGCACTGAGAACAATAGCCATGGAATGTTGGTGGTAGAGTGAGCTAAAGTTTGCACTGCTAACTGAAAGCTCAAAGCCACCAGTTGTTCCAGGGAAGAAAGAAAGAAGAGGAGGGCTGTTGCTGAGAAAATGTACAGCATAAGAAAAGCTAGGGACCAGCCAGACCCTTCCCTATGTGGTCAAGAGTCAGCCTCAACTCGATGGCAGTGGATAGGTTTAGGTTTTGAACAGCTCACCAGAGTGCCACAAAGAGTTACTTCCTGGACTCCTAACAGAAAGATTGGTGCCTCAGAGATCACTTAGGAGACAGGCCTGGTGCTCTGTTGTCAACAGTTCACAGTCTTGACAGCTTCAGGGAGCAGTTCTTTTCCATCAGCTGGAATTGTAATCCACTCACTAACTCCCAATAAGAAAGACGACGAAGACAGTGTCTTGGTCTCAAGGCCTCCCTTGTGGGCGGAAATGGAAGCACAGAGTCCCCAAATGACTATTCTCTGGAAGGCCCCTGGCAGTCCATCAAACCTGAGCATGCGTGAGGCATTTTCTTCAATGACTGGTCACTAGGCCATTAAACATGTTGCTCTTGAGCTCACTCCAAAGCTAGAGGACAGAAGAGACGTGCCCCCCAGACTTTCTGAGAGGAACTTTGATGGCACTGCAGATGAGGGATGGGTCAGCAGTCCACACCGACCAGCCTCACTGTGAAAGAAAGATGAGACTTCCGCTCCCATAGAGGACTGCAGACTTGGAAACCTTAAAGGACCTTCCTCTGTCCTGTAAGGTCACTCACTATGAGTCAGAATCAATTGGTTGCCAGGGAGTTTGGTTTCGTCTTGACAGAAGGTGAGTGCCACTTCTTTATCCCTCAGAGCAACTGGTGCCCTTGAACTGCTGGCCTTTCCATTAGCAGTCAAGCCATCAGGGCCCCTTACTAGGAGATTAAAAAAAAAAAAAAGCTCACTATCATTGAGTTAATGACAACTCCTACGACCCTATAGGGCAGGATAGAACTGCCCCTGTGAGCTTCTGTTCGTTTTTGTGGGAGTAGAAAGCCCCTGTCCTTCTCCCTCAGAGGGCCTGGTGGTTTGGAACTTGGGACCTTGGGGTGAGCAGCCCAATGCATACTCACTGCAGGATGATGTGCGATTCCTTCAGTAGAGAAGATAATCAATAGAGGGCCCACGGAGAGTGGTCCATTAACGCAGAACTGCTTGTGTCTTCAGGTGTGATAAATAGTGCATTTAAAGTATTCAATACTATAATAAAGGCTGTAATTAAGTGGGGCAACTTGGCATCTTAATAACTACATGCTTGAAAAGATTTAAACTTCAGACTGAGACCCAGAGAAAAACATTCATAATCCCTCAAATGGGCTTTCTCTCTAGGAGAGAAAAGAATGGTGGACTGTTCTCCAGAGAAACTGACCCAGCCGGTGGGCCCCAGAGCTCTGCAGAGTTGAAAGGAAGAGGTGACTTTGAGGGCCTGCCACCGCGTCCTTTGTTCTCGGTGTTTCCCTGCTAGCTTAATGATTACCATACTCCAAGTGGGAAGCATCGGGCAGGACAGAGGAGAGAGGCCTGGGGGAACGCAGTGCAGGGACTCTAGAGCCCCAGCAGTATGCAAATCACTCAGCAATATACAAATGACTTTGCAGAAGTACAGTGAAGCTTCCCAGACCTCATCATTTTTTATTTCGGCTTCCTCTTATTAAAAGAGAACCACTCTCTGCCCTCCCCTGTCCTTTTGCCCTCCCCTCTCCTTCCCAGAGTTGATATGTACACATACATAGACACATTTAAAAATCGGATTTTTTTTTTCTCCCCTGGCCGGCGGATCTTGAGTCAAAGAAAACCATGACCTCCAGACACCTAGTGTAATTATAAATCTATTCAGTATCTGAAAAGCCTGGTGTTGTGGGTTATATTCCATCCAGGGTGTGAATTGCTGGACTATTAGAAACTAGATGCTGGCGCTGTCAGTTAGCTTCCATGGCGTTAGGGTTGTAAACCTGAAACTCAGCTCTGGAAATCGGTAGAGGGGGTGGGGGTGGGGGAGGAGAAGGGGGTTCTCATTCGCACCGCTGTCTTTGATCATAATCTGTGGGCCTTGTATGGGGGGAGGGGAGAGCATATATTACTGAGGTGGTTCAGTTCTGGGAAGCATCTACGCCTTCTACACCAAAAGAAAGCTTGCCGAAGTACAGCAGAATTCTTTTCCTGCCCCTGCCCCCATGTGTTCTCCAATTCTGTGTACTCTCAATTCTGAGCTCTCAGATTTCAAAAAGAGCACAAGGGCTGGCTGAGACCATCAAGGAAGCTCTACAGATTAAGATCATTAACGTTTAACTTTTTGTTAGAAACTTTTTGTTTGGGGTACTGGTTCACGGACACAGATGCTCATGTGGGGGCAAAGTCCTCCCTTCCCCTCGCTGGTGGGCAAACAGCTCTAGCCCTGAAGAAGAACATTCTCAGACCTTCTCCCAGATGTTCCAGCTCCTGGGAGAGCAGCTTGGAAGACGAAGGTTTGTGCATAGGAGAAAGCGAGCCTGCCCTGCGCTTCATAAAGCTCAAGCCCTGCCCTTTGATGTAACACACATTGCCCAGCCAGTGTATGCAGGACATGCAGCTCATCCAACGCTGGCAGGGGGGCTTCGGGAGACTGGGGGCTCCGGAAGGAAACAAGGACGAAATGAATGCTTCCTGCCGAGTTGTGTGCAAAGTGGAAACTGACTCTGCTGGGCCTGGCTTTGTTAGGAATGTAAGACAAAGCTCCCTGCAGGGCAGGCCTGCCACTGGGGAGTGGGCCCAGGCTCGGGTTCCAGGCCCCCCTTGTCCCCTGGGCTGGTGTCCTGGTGGTGGCCCTCACTAGCCCTCCTAGCAGCCTGCCTGGCTGGAGAGCCCTCAGAGCTGGCATGCGGAGGTCAGGGCCTTGTGAGCCAAGTCACGGTCAGACAGCCTGAGCCGGGTGCAGAGGGGGAAGGGCAGGCTCACTCACGTTCACATCCTTGGGCCCGAAGAATTTTTGGCTCAGCTGGGCAAGCACAATGCTACCCAAGGGCTGGAATACTCTGTCCTTCCCAAAGGAGAAAGTGAACGCATGGCCAGGTAGTTCGTGGTCTGGAAGGACTGAGAATTGCAGATCGTAGAAACGGAGAGGTTCCTGCGGGTATCACAGAGGTCAGAAGTCTTTTGTTGCCTTAGAGGGCAGAACAGTTGGAGACTTTCCCCCAATTTCCCCCTGCACAGACTTCCTCACTGCTGGGGCTGGACAGATAAGAAGCCAAGCTCCTGCTGGCCCTATTCATTTGTACAGCTAATATGGACAGCGTGGAGTTTCACATGGGTCACCCGTGGTGTGAGGTGCAGGGGCGAGAGGGCAGAGTGTGGAAGACATCGGCCCTGTCCTCTTGGGGCATCAGTGTCGCAGATGAGCCAGGTTTGAAGGGCATCATTCTTTCAGGTAGAGTTTAAATCGGGCAAGGAAGGTGAGTGCCGTCTAGGCCAGCACCCTTCCAGGGCTTGACCAGGTCTGGGGACTCTTGACAACCTTTCCTAAAAGAATTCACACAGAGTTTGGGGGCCTGCAGGTATCAAGGTAAAGTCGGACAGACACTGAAGGCCTCCCTGCCCAATCTTCCCCAGCCCCGGCCCTGGCCCTAGGCCAACCATGAATCCTTGGCATACAGCTCCTTCAGGGAACTGGCCATTAACCACATGGTTTATGGGCCCACAAAAAAGGTTTCTAGTGCCTGCCCAGCCATGTCCAAGCAGGCACATATACCATACTCTTCACAGTGCCACTGGTAGTTATAGGAAACAGAGGGCTGGAAATTCCCAGACCATAGTGATTTTAGAAGCCCTTTCTACAGAAGAGATGACTATGGCTGCGGCCTGGGAAATTCCCTTGAAACACAAGAGTGAAACTGCAGAATGATAATGACTTAAGAGTTGCTGGGAAGTTAGCCAAGTCCTCCACCCTGCTCTCTTGCTCAATTCTTCTGTGGACTCCATGGGTTTCTGGAAGAAGAAAGAGAGCAACAACAAAAAGATTTGCAGATTGCACAATGATAGACTTTCTCCGTGTTCCATTTCTCAATCAGGAATGTGCAACTCCCATTGAGGTGAAGGAGACAGGGCCAGCTGCTTTATTCCAATCAGACTGGTTCAGAAAGAACTCATAGGAGGAAGTAGCCATGGTGTCACCAGAACAATTGTCTAAGTGCTACGCTTTGTGAGGGCTGGGCTTCCCATCCAAGGGAGCTGCTGTTACTGGGCTGTCTGGGAAATTCCCTCGAGGCCTGGCTTGCTGCTCTGACAGGAAATTTCATAATGCTTCCCCTTGATGGTTTCCAGAGGTTGCTCATTAAGCAGAGCAGAGAGGTAAACACGATGTTTTAAAATGGTAATTTAAACTGAGCACTGGTGGAGATTGTTTGAATATTCTGATGATGGTAATGTTTTAGGTTCGATGCTACAACCCCATTGAAATCTACATTGGCAGAAATGATTCAAAATCTTTTAAAGTATTCAGATAGCGCCGTTTGTAAAGACGGCGTGCTGAGGCTGTGCCCATGCTGTGGATTTCATTCGGCAGTCACACCCAGTAGACCGAGTGACACCATCGTTGAAAGAGGTCTTGGTTTGATAGAAAATGGGGCTGTTTGACAAGAGGATCTCCAAGGACAGGTTTTCATTCCTTCTGCTGAGCAAGGTTCTATGGTCTGGAGCTCCATGACTACGGACTGACTGCCAGGAAGACAGACAAATCAATTTTGGAAAAAGTGAAGCCAGCATGCTTCATAAAAGCCAGGATGGTGAGGCTTGGTCGGATGTCCTCTGCCCATGTTCTGTTCAGGAGAGTCCAGTCCCCGGGAAAGGACGTCATGCTCCTTAAAGTAGAGGGGCACCGGACAAGAGGAAGACCCTCAAGGTGATGGAGCGATGCGGTGGCTGCAACAATAGGCTTCACCACAACAATTGTGATGCTGTGTTTCCTTCTGTTTCATGGAGGGAATCAACTGTCCTGCACCTAATGACAAGGAGAGCTGGTGGTGTCATGGTTCATTGCTCAGCTGTCAACCGAAAGGTGCTGGTTCAAATCCACCAGTCCCTCCCTCTGCAGAAAAGCAAGATGTGGCACTTTGCTTCTGTAAAGATTCCAGCCTTGGAAATCCTATGGGGCAGTTCTGCTCCGTCCTATAGGATTTCTATGAATTGGAATGGAATTGATGGTGGTGGGTTTTATATGACTGCTCACATATTTGGCTTTTTATTAGAGCTTAAATTCAGAGTAGTTGTTTGTGGAAGGTGATGGCTGACAGTAGGAGGCCTAAATCCATTTTAAGTCTTCACATCAATTCAGCCTCCACTGAGTTCTTTCTGGCCGTGAACCAGAAATGTAAAAGGAGACAGGCTCAACCTTAGCCAATTATCTAGGCATGTCCTTGATGGACATTTGAGTAACTCAGATTAAGAGTCATGCCCTGACCCAAATGGTCAGAGGACCCCAGAAACAATTCTGTAAACATTTCTAATCATCAATAATGTATACACACACGTACACACACACACACACACACACACACACACACACACACTTCCTGGCTCCATTGCTCTGTCTGCAACTGTGATGATTTGTTGTGTCACCAGTCATGATGCTTGTGATGAACTCCCTTTGTTTGTCATGCTTTATAACTTAGCTATAAATCTGTGAATTCTTTGGACACCATTATGGCCTTACACTTAGGGCTTCCCTCATCCTGCTATTTCATCTTGTCTTTGTCTTGTCTTTGTCCTGTTTAAGACTTAAGAAAAGGGTCTCCATGAATTGTATTTTTGAGGAGCTCTGTAGTACATAGTAGATTAAGCCCTGGGCTGCTAACCACATGGTCAGCTGTTCAAAACCACCAGCCACTGTGTGGGAGAAAGATGAGACTTTTTATTCCAATAAAGATTGACAGCTTCAGAAATCCACAAGGGCGGTTCTATCAGGTGCTTTATAGTCACTGTGACTGGGAATCAAGTCGATAGCAATGGTTTTGAATTTAAAAAATATATTTGAATTTAAGAGCTCTAATTCCTGAAAACAGCTGTCACTTGTTGGGGTGAGGAGGTCCCCAACACTGGAAAGGTCTTCAGGAGCGACTTTGTGATTGTGGAAAATATTAAAGATAAACAGACAGACAGTGGGAGACAGGGGCGCCAAACCTTGTCCCATGTCAGGATGGAGAGGGAATGTATTTTTCCATGGGCACCTAGTATGGGGCTTACAGATATTTTATAAGACATGCACATCATAGTTAATGGGAAATCTCATAAGAGGGTTGCATGATAAACAAGCAATGAGATGAGTCAGCATCTTGACCTGGTGCTCATTCTAGCCCCGCCCCGAACCCTCCTCAGGGGACGTAATCTCTGACCAGTGTCAGCTACATTTTAGAGTGGCTCGGCTCTAGACACCGGTTGCTGTTATCTACAGAAAACCCTTAAGGCATCGTAAAGTAGCCAGACACAGAAATGATTCAGCTTATATGGTAGCTCCTTTATGGCAGTTCTCAAGGGGGGTGGGGGCTTATTGGAGGTAATATAATATATATGAGAATGTCTATTAAGATTTATTTATAGCTCATAACCATGAGCGTCTTCCCCCACCAGAGTCAGCCTTCCAGACCTGTAATTATGAGTATGGATGATTTAGACATACAACGCTCTCATCCAGTCTCTCCATTTACCACAGTCACGAGTGGAGCCCCCTGGAAAAGCCAGCCTTCCTCTATCTTTTCCCCACTGTACCAGGGGCCAGGTGATGATCCCAGGGATGTGAGAGTTAACTTTTGCAAGAGGGCAGATTCCCTGTTTGGTACTGGCTACTCACGTTCCCACATCTATGTGGACTAAAGGGGCATAGTGAGTGTGCAAGAATCACGTGGCTAAGGCTGGGGTACACAGACCTCCAATTAGATGTGTGAAAGATACAGATTTGAGTCCAAAATATTATTGCGTAGGCATCATTGCCATTTTTCATGGTCTTGGCGTTATTTTACAACTTGTGTGCATTATAGAAAATTGATCCACGTGTAAATTATTCTTTTTTTTTGGGGGGGGGGCATCACTGCTCTCCGGTGGTGGGAGTAGGAGGCCCAGCCCCACTGCTGGAATTGAACCTCCGTCCCAGTGGGCCGCAGTCCTGCGCACAACCACTATGCCACCAGGGCTCAGCCCATAAATTATTCTTATTCACAGAAATGTAAATAAATTATGTCTACTGAAATGCAATTGATTATTGCTTTGTGGGTGTAGACCAGTCATTTATATATTAGGCAAATTCATTTTTCAGCATTCCTGATTTAAACACACACACACACACACACACACACACACATACACACACAGAGTCATGTGTCCTCTGGACCCATTCTAAATGTATTCTAGTTTTTCTAATGAGATTTTCTGCTTTCTTTTAGCTTGAGGTCTTTCTGGGTTTTTATTTTGTTTTATATGAACATTACCACTCCTAGTTTTCTTTTAATCGATTGTAACTTCTAGGTTTTCTTATTAATTGATAAGCTAAATAAAATTTTGACAGAAGTCCATTTAATATTTGTAGGAATGCCATAATTTAAGCTTTCTAAAACTAGCCTTTTATTTGTCTTAAAACAAGCACTCCTCTAAAAGAGGTGTCAGCTAAATTCATACCGAAAAAGCATGTTATCTTGGGTGATTCAAGGACTGTAAATAATAAAATCCAAGGATGGAGAAGGAAATTGTGTTCAAGCTTAAATTCTGAGCACCTTGTTTGCAGAAAGCTATGAATGACAGTGAGAATCTATTTGCAGAGTCTTCCCATGGATTAAGTCTCAGAGAATACCCTCTGACCATTGACCAGGGATATAAATAGCCTTCCTGTCAGACAAAGTGTAGTGGAAACTGCTTTAATGCCATTGTAGTCAAGCTGAAATATAACACTTTATCATTCTCATTCCCTTTTGACCATTTTAAATTTGTTCAAATTTTCATTATTTTCTGCTTTCTTTTGAACGGAGGCTTTTCTGGGTTTTATTTTGTTGTTATGTTTGACTGGGATATTGGGGGTTTTCTCGTTGGTATGTTTCTCTTTATATGAGATCCTGGATAGGTAAATCTATGGAGACAGTAACTGGATTAATCGTTGCTAAGGGTGGGGGAAATGGGGAGCAATAATTAGTACAAGAATGAAGGAGCTGTTCTAAATTTGATTGTGCAGCTCTTTTTAATATGGTCAAGCCATTGAATTGTATGGTATATGAGTTGTATATTAATAAAGCTATTACAATTTTTTTTAAAAAAAACACCAGCTTTTAAAGATATGGACTGTTTCTGTAACATCCTTGTTGTTATTTGATGTGGAGTCTATTGTGACACGTGGTGAATGCATGTGTGCAGAGTTTTCAAGGCTCTGACCTTTCAGAGCAGATCTCTGGCTGTGTCTTGAAGGCCCCTCTAAGTGGATTCAAACTGCCAGTCTTTTCATTAGCAGTTGAGAGTTTAACTGTGTGTTCCATGCAGGGACTCCTCTCACACAAGACCATTGTAGAAACATTTCTCAGACAGTGCAGTTGTGGGTTGTGGTGATTATAGAGTAGAAAGTTGTAGCAAGTTCATTTCTATATCTGTCAAAAGTGATGGCAAAGGAGAGCATGGGGTAAAATAGCTGTGTTAGTCCAGGTAGACTAGAGAAACAAAAATAGACATGCAAATGTGAATAAGAAAGAAGTTTTATACAAAAGCAATTGAATATTGAGAAAACATCCCAGCTCAGTCCAGATCAAGTCCATAAGTCTGATATCAGTCCATATGTCTGATACTAATCTATAAAGTCATCTTTAGACTGATGAAACACATATGCAGAATGCAGGAAGATTACAGGATAGTAAGTTTGAAATCTTCTGGATTCAGTGGTGTTGTAAGCATTTTGGCACTGGCAGGGGTCTCTACATGGCTTCTCTGACTTCAGAGGTCTGGTTGTATCAGAGTAGGTCCATGTGGTTTCTCCAGAACCCAGGGTGTAGTGCTATGTGTTTTATCAGTAAAGAATCTCCAGAGGAGTGAAGAGAGAGAGAGAGAGAGAGAGAGAGAGAGAGAGAGACTGACTCTCTACTGCCTCCAAGAAGGAAATTCAGGAATTCCCACAATCCTTAGGGGAAGGCTTTGACAACCTACACTCCACCCCTACACTCTTAATTCTCAAATTGACACCAGATTATGTAACTACCACAATAACTGAATACACGCTAATCAACACCTATTGAGCATTGGCTTTCAATATACAGAAAAAGTAGATAAAGTAGCCTTATCAGCAGATCAAGAGAAGTGGACTTGCCAATGTTGAGTTCTGGCCATCACTTCTGATGTGATTCCATTATTTCCAAATGGTATATTCTGTGGTCGTTCATAAATTATGTGATAAAATAATCTCTTCACTGTGAATCTAACTAGACTCAATGGCCACAGCTAGGTAAGATTAAACTTTCTGTCTGGATATATCCAATTGAAAATTCCTGTGCTTTCTGATGTACGCTATTATATGAGGATTTGGGGAAGATAAAGTGAGCATTGGGGTTCTATTCAAGTACTCCCTCAACACAAGAACACTTTGTTCTAATGATCTGGCACACTGAGATACTCACCTTCCCAACACAATTGCTGAAGTCAAAATGGATACATGAGCAAGTGTGGTGAAGAAAGCTGATGGTGTCCGGCTATCAAAAGATATATCATCTGGGGTCCTAAAGGCTTGAAGATAAACAAGAAGCCATCTAGCTGAGAAGTAATGAAGCCCACATAGAAGAAGCACATCAGCCTGTGTGACCATGAAGCGTTGATGGGTTTAGGTATCAGGCATCAAAGACCCAGAGCAAAAAATTATAATGTGAATGGGGTTGGGGGGGGGCGAGTATGGAGTGGAGGCCTAAAGCCAATCTGTAAGCAATTGGACATCCCCTTACAGAAGGGTTACAGGGAGACGACAGGCCAATTAGGGTGCAGTATTGCACCAATAAAACATACAGCTTTTCATACATGGTTCTTTATCCTTCCTCCCCACACCTACTATTATGATTCTAATTCTACCTTACAAATCTGGCTAGACCAGGCCATGTTCATGGGTAGAGAGAAGAGCTGGAAACACAGGGAATATAGGGCAGATAAACTCCTTGGGACCAATATTGAGAGTAGGCACACCAGGAAGGGATGAGGAAGGTGGAGGGAGAAAGAGTGAACCAATCAAAATGGCCTACCTATAATCCCCTCCCAGAGGGGAGGACAACAGACAAGAAGGTAAAAGGAGACATCAGACAGTGCAAGATATGAAACAATAATAATGATTTCTAAATTATCAAGGGTTCACTAGGGAGGGAGAGAGGGGGGGAAAGGAAAAAGGAGGAGCTGATACCAAGGGCTCAAGTAGAAAGAAAATGATGATGGTAACACATGTACAAATATGCTTGACACAATGAGTGTATGTATGGATTGTGATAAGTTGTAAAAAAATCAATAAAATCATTTTTTAAAAGCAATGAACAATATATAGCTCATGATTTTAAAAAGATTTTTACTATTTTGTCCAGCAATTCCATTTTTGGAAATGTACCCTAAAGAAACAATCTCAAATGCAAAAGAAATTTGAGACATTATTAGTATGCTACTTGTGAAAATCAAAAGCTACTCTCAATATAAATACTCAAAGATTAGAAGTGGGGTTAGGAAATTGCAAAAATCCATACCATTTTAAAATGAAGGTTATAAAGAATTTTTGTGCCATTGAGCAATGTCTGTGATGTCATTTTATGTAGAAAAAACACTAATAAATTCTAATGTGGAATCTAAGCTAAGCTCTATAAAATAACATGCATCATGCTTAGACATAAGCTAATCAAAATTGTTTGATTTTTATCCTATTTCATATATTTATTTTTGTATTTTGTCTTCCATTTTTCTAAAACAACCACGGGATTACTTTGTAACCTAATAAAGACATACCTATATGTGAATATATGAATGCCTATGCACACCCACACACTACTCACCCACCCCCTGGAATGAAAAGACCATGACATTTTCCCACGAACCTTTTGAAAACTACATGTGGTGACTGGATTGGGGAGCAGATCTGCCCATGAGATACCGTGGCTGCCAGATGGGTTCCAAAGGCAGTGTGACTGTTCTCCCCTTTTCAAGCTTCAATAGCAGCCCCTCTCTTCCTTTTGTACCATTCACCATAAACAGAGACGGGAAGAAAACTAATGCAGATAGAGGCCTCATATCAAAGAAGATAGCATATTTAGAATTCAGAGTGTATTTCATTGGTTGTTTCCTCCCCTTCCTTTCCTCCTTCCCTTTTCCCTTTCTCCGTCCTACATCCTTCCACTCGGTGATAATGTGGGTGGCCTGAGTAGGCAGGAGAGGTGCGGGGCGGTCAGGCAAGGAAATTGTCTTGGCAGGAACCTAGGGTTGTCGGTGTCAGCAAGCAAGAAGCCAACAAGGTGCCGGGCTGAGCTTCAGGATGCTTTGGAGAAGGGCCTGCAAGGCAAGCGCAGAGAGTTGGAGAGGATGAGAGGAACATTCAGGACCAATGGCGTCCTCAGCAGGAAGGCACAGCATTCTAGAGAAGGCTTGCTGATAGGGAGGCTGGGAGCGCCAGAGCCTACCCTTATCCACAGACAGCCAAGAGCCAAGGAAGGAGGAGCACAAGTCTTTCCTCTCTGTGGTTTGAGGAACCTATATTCTAATTTGTGCAAAATGAAACTCGCAGATCCAAATGCTTCAGGAGTCGGCGCTTATGTAAGTGTGTGTGTAGGGGGGTGGGGGGGGGTGGGGGCGGGCAGAGAAGGGGTGAAACGCTTCCACGGAGACTGGGGTTGGCTGGAGGTGCCTGTGCTTGGATGTGGGCAAGCACACTTTTCTGCCAGCCCATTTGCTCAGTGAGTACCAGGCCAAGGGGTGCGGATCTTTCCAAGGTTTCAAGAGAAGCTGAAAACATGAAGGAACTGAGAATGCTGGCTGGGGCAGGGAGGGGGGGTGTGGGGGCGAGAGAGACAGGGAGGAGGTATCAGGCAGGGGGGGGGGGGAATCTCAATTAAAAAAATTATGGTGGCTTGGGCTGAGCCCTGGTGGTGCAGTGGTTGTGTGGGACTGTGGCCCACAGGGTTGACGGTTCAAAATCCAGCAGCAGCTCTCCAGGAGCAAGGCTGGGCTTCCTACTCCCACCAGGGCGGTGATGACACACACACACACACACACACACACACACACACACAATGGCTCAATTAATTAAAAAAAAACATTTTTAAAAGAACAATAACACTTTATGGGCCAAATAAAATAATATACCGTGTTTTCTGGTTAGGTTTAATCTGTGAGTCACTGGATTGGAAATGTCTGAAATAAAACCATGAGATATTGTCTCCAATACTTTCTATAATGTACACAACATCACCTGATTAGGTACCAAGAGAGATCCAGAAGAAACTCTAAGTTTTTTTCTGCCTTCTGGAACTTTCAAATACTATTGATGCAAGGAGACTCACACTCAAGAAAGGAGTAAATAGTTGTGCTGTGTAGAATTTGGAGCTCAGTGTGTGAGTGGACCCGAACAGAGTCACTAAAAGCGTCTTAAAAGAAGAAAGAGTGGCTTTTAAATCCGTTGTGAGGCTCGACTAGTCAAGTTGTTGGTGTGAGAATATCTAGAATGTTTTTCACCTAAACATTCCCAGGTCTTGGTAGTTCAGCAAATATCTCTTGAATGAAAGAATGCAATGAACGAGTCTTTAGAGAAGAAAATATTAGTCCTATGAGTTTAGAAACATACTTTTATGGAACATAAGACATTATCCAGTGGAGAGCCATTATTATTTAATGGAGAGCCATTAAATCACTAGGGGTCCCCTTTCCTTCAGGAGCTGGAATGTGTAGCAAGTCAGCAACATAATCATATTGAATAGTTCACAAGGCTACTTGCCTTCTTTGCTCAAATTTCCATTCAGCTCCATAATGACCCATTCACTTTTATGACATGCTAATGTAGTGGAAAGGGTCCAGGGATAGGAGACTGCTACAGTCTACTCACGTGAGCAGCCCGTCTTCTCTTGTAATGAGCATGATGATAAACACTTTGAGTGCTTAGGAAAGTCTGGTTCACAGCACTCCATCTCCCTGGGCTTTGGGATCTTAGTAACTGCACCAACCTTCCCTCGTGACATCTCTAATTTATCATTCTGTTGCTCCTACAACTAGTAGAATGGAACAAAGGCCTAAATTGGCAAAACACCCAGCTACAGGTCAAAAATGGAACATTCATTGTGTTGTTGTTTTTCATTGTGATAAAAATATACGCAAGAAAGCACAGACCAATTCAACAATTTCTACATGTAAAATTAAGAGGCAGATACATTCTTCAAATTGTGGAACTATTGTCACTACCCTTTTACAAATTATTCTACAACCAATATAAATTCAATTCTCCCCAGGGAACAGCAACAAAAATATACCCCTCTCCTGAGATCGAGATCTGATTAGGTTCGCTTGAAAGCCATGGCTGAGGGGTTTGGACTTTATCCAACAAATATACAGGGAGAAAGTTCTGGAGAAACTAATGCAGGATAAAATTAATGTTTCACTAGATCATTCGGAATGAGAGGAAAGGGCTGTGTTGCAATCTCACTATTGTTCAGAATTAACAAATTAATCCTGACTGATTTGCGAGAGTCAAACAAGTCCTGGCCATGAGCCGGTTGCAGTTTTTCTTGTGATTGGTTGCCAAGAGTCAGGTAGAAAAATCCAAGAGCACAATGAGCCCTGGGTTCCTGGAAGAAGCTTAATCACAAAAATGGCAACATGAGATATACCACAATGCAATCAGAGTCATCATTATTAGCAAACCAACTCTACCTGTTGTGAGACAAATGAAGCTAAAGCTCCTTAAGGTTTGATTTGTCACCATGGACATTTCCAATACAGCCATTTACAAGCTCTTAGATGCACCCTAGACATTTTTGGAAAGGACAAAAAAAATCAACATAGCAGCCCTGCAACTCTTGAAAAATAAACTTCTGTGGGGCTTCACAATAACAGTTTACTGACGACTGCTGTGTGGCACTGGGAACCAGTTTAAATAGGGCCAATATGATTTGTCAAAAACTGACCTGGGTACAAATACCTGAACTTAAAATTTGCAATCAGCTTTGGGTCCAGAACCCAGTCTTTAAATGACAGCTCATCTAAACAATAGACATTGTTATGTTGTTAGAGACCTTCAAGTTAGGTGCAATTCCTAGCATAACTATGTCAAACAGAAAAAGTCATTGTTTTATTGCAGCCACTGTGTCCATCCTAATGAATGTCTTTCTCTTTTCCAGTGCCATTCTCCTTGACCAAAAACAGTGTCCTTGTCTTGCTCTCTTTGCTTACAACAAGCAATCTGGCTGCACTTCTTTTTTTGGGGGGTGGGGGTGGGGCATCATGCCTCCGGGGGTCATGGGTGCTATCCAGTGCTGCTCCCGAGAGCCGCTGCTGGATTTGAACTGCCAAACCCGCGGGCCTCAGTTCCACACTCAACCACTTACACCACCGGGGCTCAGCCCCCTGGTTGCACTTCTTTCAAGGCAGATTTGGTTATTCTTTTAGCAGTCCTTGGTACTTTCAATGTTCTTTGCCAGCACGCTAATTCAATTTTTCTTCAGTTTTCCTTATTCAACGCCCAACTTTGACATTCATAGGAGGCCATAGAAAATATCAGAACTTGGGTCAGGCACACCACAGTCCTTCAAGTTGCTCTTGAATACTTTCTGAAAGACCATGGGCAGAACCCAATAAAATGATTTATAAAAAAATAGGAGGAAGAAGGAGGAGCTTATACCAAAGCCTCAAGTAGAACATATTTGGAAATGAAGATGGCGACATGTGTATAAATATGCTTGATACAAATGATGTATTGAATGTTATAAGAGCTGTTAGAGCCCCCAATAAAATCACTGGGGAAGAAAAAAAGACCATGGGTAACAGATTTACTCAATGCAATGCTTCCTTTGATCTCTTGATAGAATCTTCCATGTGCATTGATTATGGATGCAAGCAAAATGAAATTCTTGACAGTTTTGATCTTTTCTTAATTTATCATGATGATATCTACTGGTCTAATTGTGAAAATTTTGGTTTTCCTGACATTGAGTTGCAATACCTACTGATGGTATCAATCCTTGATCTTTATCAACAAGTGCTTCTAGTCTTCCTCACTTTCAGCACACAAGATTGCATTATATGCATATTGTAGGCTGTTTATAAACCATCCTGAAATTCTGATGCTACATTCATATAGTCCTGCTTCTCTGATTATAAGCTCAACTTAGGGATTAAATAAAAATGGTAAGAGGATGAATCCTTGATGCACACATTCCCTGGCTTTAAACTCTGCTGTATTTTGTCCAAGCAAATGCCTCTTGATTCATGTACAAGTTCTACAGGTACATAAATTATGTTTCTGGAATTTCCATCCTACTCAGGGCTATTCATGATCTACAGAGTCAAAGGTATTTGTACAGTCAATAGATCACAAGTAAACTGTTTTTTGTATTCTTTACTAAGATCCATCTGATGTCAACAGCAATATCCCTTGTTTCACATTCTCTTCTGAATCTGGCATGTATTTTTGGCAGCTTTCTGTTAATGTACTACTATAACAGTTGTTGAGGGCTGAGCCCCGGTGGCGTAGTGGTTGTGCGCGGGACTGCAGCCCATTGGGATGGAGGTTCAATTCCAGCTCTACGGAGCAAAGGCTGGGCCTCCTACTCCCACCGCCAGAGGGAAGTGATGCCCAAAACACCAAAAAAAAACCCAAACAAACAGTTGTTGAATTTTCAGCAAAATTTTGTTTGCATGCCTTCTGAATGATAGTGTCATATAATTTCCATATTCTGTTGGTTCACTTTTCTTTGGAATGGGTAAAAACATGGATCTCTTTCAGTTCATTAGATAGCTGTCATCCAGCTTTCTTGGCCTGGATGAGTGAGTGCTTCCAGTGTTTCATCAAGTTGAAGCATTTCTATTGTATTCCATCAACTAATACAAACAATTCTATGGTTGTTTTCTTTTCCTTTTGCTTCCTTTAGTCCCAGTGATTCTGGATCATATCCTACCTTTTGAAATGAGGGGATGTTTGCTAGTTCGTACAATGATTGATGTATTTCTCCATCTTCTTTCTGATGCTTCCACCATCCTTCAATGTTTTGCACATGAAATCCTTCAAGATTGCAACCTCAGCCTTGAATTTTTTAATGTGTTCATTCTCTTACATTTCATGAGACTGTCTTGTTTTCTCCAGCTGTCCTTTGAAAATTTCTCTTTAGTTCTTTTGCTCCATCCTTTCTTCCACTTGCCTTAGCTACTCTGATCAAGAGCAAGCTTCATTCTTTTCTGACATCCACATTGACCTTTTCTAGCCTATATGTTTTTACAATAATTAAAAAAATATTTTATTGGGGGTTCATACAACTCTCATTGCAATACATACATACATTATATGCAAAGCATATTTGTATATTTGTTTCCATCATCATTCTTTTTTAAAAAATAATTTTATTGGGAGCTCTTACAGCTATGATAACATTCAATGCATCACCTGTATCAAGCACATTTACCCACATGTTACCACATTCATTTCCAAACGTTTTCCACTTGAGTCCTTGGTATAAGCTCCTCATTCCCCTTTCCCCTTTTTTTAATGAATCATTTTATTGGGTACTCATACACCTCCTCTCACGATTCACACATACATCAATTGTATGCCGGCCTCATTTGCATACTTGTTGACATCATCATTCTCAAAACTTTCTCCTTCCACTTAGACACCCAGTTCCAGCTCCCTATATTTCCCTCCCCACATGAACCTTTCATAATTTACAAATTGCTATTGCTTTTTTATATCGTACTCTGTCCAATGTGTACCTTCGCTCATTTCCCTGTTGCCCTTGCCCCCAAAAGGAGGTCATATGTAGATCCCTGGAATTGGTTCCCCCTTTCTACTCCACCATCACTCCACCCTCCCAGTTTCACCACTCCCATCACTAGTCCTGAGGGAACATCTATCTTAAATTCCCCATGTTTCTGATTCCAGTGTACATCCCCTGTTCTAGCTGGACTTGTCTGGTAGAACCGGGAGCCTGATAGTGGGTGTGAGGAAGCATTTGAGAACTAGAGGAAAGATGCATATTTCCTTGTTAGTATACTCACTTTAACTGGCTCCTCTCCTCCCTGCAGCCCCTCTGTAAGAGGATGTCGCTTCACCTATTGATAGGCTTTGGGTCGCCAATCTGTACTCTCCCCTATTTATAATGATATAATTTTAGTTCTTTGATGCCTGACATCAGATCCTTTCAACACCTCGTGGTCACACAGGCTGGTGTGTTTCTTCCATGTGGGCTTTGTTGTATCTGAGCTGGATGGTCGCTTATTTACTCAAGCCTTTAAGACCCCGGACACTATATCTTTTCATAGCCAGGCACCATCAGCTTTCTTCACCACATTTGCTCTAGCCTGTATTTTTTTTGGGGGGGAGGGGCATCACTGCTCTCCGGTGGTGGGCGTAGGAGGCCCAGCCCCACTGCTGGAATTGAACCTCCATCCCAGTGGGCCGCAGTCCCGCGCACAACCACTACGCCACCGGGGCTCAGTCCTCTAGCCTGTATTTTGAATGATATTTTGTTTTCTTCATTTGTGACATTCTTGGTGACATCCTACAACTCATCAGATCTTCTTTCACTAGTATTCAATTAGTCAAATCTGTTTTTAAGATGCACTTGAAATTCAGATGGGACACACTCAAAGTTGTAATATGACTTTTCAGGACTTCTTATCCTATTCTTTAAATTTAACTTGAACTCACATATGAGCAACTGTTGCATAGTCAGCTCTCAACCTTGTTTTAGCTGTTGATATTGAACTTCTCCATTGTCTCTTTCCACAGATGTAGTCATGTTGATTTCTGTGTGTTCAATCTGGAGAGTTCACATGGATAGTCCTTATTTATGTTGTTGAGCAAATATATTTGCAATGAGGGAGTTACTGGTTGTACAAAATTCTATTATGTGATCTATAGTTTTGTTCTTATCATCAAGGCCATATTTTCCAACTACTGTTCCTTCCTCTTTGGTTCCAGTTTTTGGAATCCAATCATCCATAATTATAAATGCATCTTGATTGCATGTTTGATCAATTTCAAACTGAGTAAGTTGGTAGAAACTCTTCATCAGAGTTCTGGCGGTGCAATGAGTTACACGTTGGCTTGATAACAGCAAGGTCAGAAGTTCAGATCCATCAGCCACTCTGAAAGATAAAGAGGAGACTTTCAACTTCCATAGTGAGTTAGAGTCTGAGAACCCCAAGAGAGCAGTTCTACTTCATCCTGTAGGAGCACTATTAGTCAGAATCAGCAGTTTTAGTGGTTGGTGTGTAAATTTACATAATAGTTGCATTGACTAAATTCCTTTGTATGTACATAGATATTACCCTAACACAGACATCATTGTTCTTTAAGAAGGATCTTGAAAAGCCCTTCTTGAAAATAAATGCAGCTCTGTTACTCTTGGATTTGGCATTACAGGCATAATACATTGCATGGTGGCCTGATGCAAACGGCCAATGCCAGTCCATTTCAGTTAATTAATGCCTAGGATATTGATTTTAATGTTTTCTTTTCATTTGTGACAGTTTTCAATTTTCCTAGATTTGTACATCCTTCACCACAAGTTCCAATTAGCAATAGAAATTTGCAGCTGTTGGCTTTCATTTTAAGCCATGCCCCATTGGTAAATGAAGGTCCTGAAGACTTTCCTCCATCCTTCTCATCCTGACCAACTCTAT